>JAJIYU010021387.1:0-10068 GCA_030144865.1 Tinospora cordifolia | reverse complement strand
ATCCCAATTATTTTGTATATACATGTATGCGTATACGATTTAATTGATTAATAGGTATTTGATCTGTGCCTATATATGTGACATTTTATCTTGAATTGATTAATGTAAAAAGATGCAATTAATTGATTAATTAATTAATTAATTGGTGTTGGTGTAGACATATATGTATGTTCATTAATATAACCACACACACACACACACACACACACACACACACACACACACACACACATATATTAATACTAGACATGCAGTAATATATGGGTATACATATAAATATACTTAGTATGTGTATATGCATAATATTCTTCATTATTATAATAGTCTTCATGATTAAAATATTTAGTATAAAGAAATAATATTTTTCATAGTATATTTAGCATAATATTTTTGAAACTTATATATATATATATCTGTGTGTGTGTGTGTGTGTGTAAAAATATTTAGTATAAGGTACAAAAACATATGGTTAGATGTATTTATGAATTTAGAAAAAAAAATATTATACACATATATACATAGATATATAGATATATATCAATCGTAAAGGAGTGTGCATTTAATAAAAAAATTTAAAAAGAAAAAAAATGGAAAAACAAAAAAAGAAAGAAAATCAATCGAAAATTCAAAAAATAATTACGAAAAAATCTCCCGAAACCCTAAAATCTATGGTTTTCTTTTGGAGTCGCCAAGACCTAAGTAAAAATGGAAGTTTTCTAACCCCCGGAGACTCTATACAAACCCCCTCCTTCCCTCATTATTTTTCATCCTAGCAAGAACTGAAAAGAGTTCCTTCTTGCTTTCTCTCTGCCTCCTTGGCATCTTTGGTCCTTTTTCTTTTTCTTTTTTTTTTAAGTTGTTTTAAAACAGCCTACAAGATAGTAGCAACGAAGTGCTACATGAATCTTGACGAAAAGATCTTAAAGAAATTAAGGAAACGATTTCGAGGTGAAATAATTTTCATCTTTTAATTTATTATTTTGATTCAAATAATGTCTGCTTGTGTGGTTAGTTTAGTTTTCTTTTACATGTCTTTTTAATTTATGTATTTAAATTATTATATTGTTCATGACTGAGAGAGTATGCTCTGTAGTTGTGTCTTGTACGATCTTTTACATCAGAAATCAAAAGTCATCCTTCTTGTATTATTTTAAATGTTGATCTGTGGTGTAATGTTATACCGTTGGAAAGTTTAAAATATGTTTAAATAGTTATTTGTTATGCTATTACGATTAATAAAAGATTAAATAGATATTTTAACCACGTACTGACACGGGGTCGAATTTGCACCGTGAGCATTCCAACAAGGGTTGTGAGGTAATACAGGATTTGGAATTGATCCTACCTCACTCCAATAGGTTTAAGTTCAGTATAGTAGTTCTTTTCCTAGGGTTGGAATGTTGGGGGTATCCTTTCGGTCTTTAAGGACAACAGAAAACTATAAATTGGTTGAATCATTTAATCCCTTGTAAGTGATTCATATGCATATTTTATTTTGTCGAAATAATGAATTAAATATTTAGGATGATTCACTGGGCTTCATAGCTTACCCTTTATTTTTTAACATTTAAGAAAATTAATTATCAAGGCTGCATGAGCGTTATTTAATATGTGAAAAATTTTATTTAATCTCATTGTAGGGCATGTGGGCCCAAATTTATTTATTATTTCATCTCTTTGTAATCCTCAAATTTTTTATTAAATAATAAAAAATTCAATTTATTTCATGGCACCATAAATTTTTGTACATAGATTAATGTGCACATGATATCTCATAGATACGAAAAAGAAAATGGAATAAGGATAACGTAACACAAGCCCGCTTCCCGGGCAGTCCAAAAATATTAAGGAAGAAAAATATACCGTCGAATAACGTGGGCCCAGGAACGGGAGGCGAGATATTCAAAGGTGGTATTAGAGCCTAGGCTGTAGATACTTCGGGCGAGGATTATGAATAATTGACTGGTTGGGTAAGACCTTTAATTTGAATTAATTTAGAAAGCCCTACCTCCTGTTTTGAAAATCAAAATTTTTTTAAGAAATTATTTTTTCTCAAAAAAGAAATATATGTTTTCAACTGTTTTGTTTGGATACAAAGATTACGAGTTGAGCTGATAGTGGATAAGCCTTGTCTCGAGTAAAGCTAAACATTGATAAGGAGACAGGTTATCCCATTCTAAAAAACACGGTTGCTAAGTAGACTTCGGTCTCGCTGTCTGATCTAGAAGTTGTTCCACCAGCTCATACAAGTAGTTGGAGTTGAAGAACATACTTATTTTCTTACAAAAGAAAACTAGGAGGCGGTAATTAAGGGTGAGGAACTTACTATCTTTCAAAGGAGATGCCAAAGGTGGTGTCACGAGTAGATGAGGTTTGACAAAAGAACTTCTCAACCAAGACTTGAACACTAGGTCTAGGAAAGAGACCTTAGGTGGAAGCTAGGGTGGCACTATGAATCATAAATAAAACATTAGGATATAGGTTAGAGACTAAAAACATATGGAAACAAAACAATTGTGTGGTCAGGGCACGAGATCAGGAGGATCTTGTATCACTAGTTTCTATATGGTATGGAACGCATAGGAATTCAGGGGTATGGAGGAATCCTGGACTTAGAGAATGACGAACCATGTTTGGTTAATGATCGAAGGCTTTGGACGAACTTGTTTTCCTATGCTTGGTTGGTATGGGACAGTCAATTATACTGGCGCTTGGGAAGCCTTAGAAATAGAGACATTCGCAAAATTGATTGGGTGTCGTAAAACTTCTGTGTGAAGTCTATATCAATGGACAAGAGTAGTGTGGGACACTCGAACCCGGAAGCATAGGCATAAGCCTAAAATTTTGCTATGTTGAGCATGAACTTGCATTATTGAATGATTGAATGTATGATGATCTTACTGTTTGAATATGCATGCATGAAACCAAATCCTATACCCAAAAACAAAAAGAACTTAGAAGAATAAACTATTAGGCCACTGAACAAATCGAGAACCTAGAAACCTAAATCTAAATTCATGATAGTACGACAAGGCAAAACCGTGGACACTTAGTACTAAAACAACTTGATTTGTAGATAAATGGCCGGACCCAGAAGATATGCTACCAGGGCTACAACATCTAACGATACTGATTCTTGGGGGCAAGAGGTACTGAATAATATAGCTGAGAACCAGATGAAAAATATGATATTAGAAATCACAAGGAGGATCATGGAACAAATCGAGAGGGCCTTACCTCAGATAATGCCTCAAGTGGCACTGCATGTAACACCCCAACCCCCGTATCTTTTAAGCAGTGACATTGCCATCGTTCTCTTGACAGTGGACTTAACAAAACGGCAGGTCGGGCCGGTGCTACATTAGAAGTGACACACACTTGTTCTTTTCTTTTCAATATCTTGTGTTTTTGTATAAAATTCAAGATTACAAACTTTTCAATAAAATCAAGGCAAATTAAAAGAGATAAAGAAATTCAAACTATTTTATTCATAATAGAAATTGAGAGTACTAAACTCTTAAAAAAAATAGTTGTTACAGCGGAAGACTTCAAAATACTTTTCAGTAGAAAAGCATAAAACTTTGGGCAACGTGCCCTTAAAATTCTAAAAAATATAATACTGTAGACACTTTCTAAGAAACTATCTATATTCAACTGCTCCATGTGTTCATGTTCCTAAAAAATAAGAAAGGAAGAGTGAGTACATAGCCCAGTGGATCCTTTTCGAACAATCATCTTTCATATTCAAACTCATAACACAATCATAATTCAAACACTTGCAATCATTAGGCATTTCAAACAACAATTTGTTTAAGTCGAGTCTTAGACCAAAAGGGCCTTTAATACCTTGATGCTCTTAGCTAACTAAATAGGGCCCACTCGGCATCAACTTGTTAGTGGCACGTGTCGGCATCAACCCGTTACACATGGTGACCCACCAGTGGTACACGACCCTCAAGTACTTAGGTCTGAAAACTATATGACCTAACTCATATGAAAAGAACATCCATATTGTCGTCATGACCACTATGATGGTACATGGTTATTATCTCCATCGTCTTTGATTAATTCTCATATCATGATCTTATAAAATAAACTTCAGAATATGAAATCAAACTAAAATTCAGAATATACACGATCAATTCATGAAACACTCATAAAACATGCATCATACTTTAATTTAAAAGCCTAAGCATGATACTAATATGGAATGGATGATATGATTACTCAAACATGAATCAAAACTGAAATACTGAAATAAACATGTAAAATTCTAGAACTAAAGTTGAAAATCTTTGAATTTAGTGAAAAACACACAAACAATGAGCATGCCATGAATTCAAATAAAAACAGAAGGGTGTTCTAGAAATCACTTCCATCTTGTGACGCTTTCTTCCAAAATTTTGGCAGCAATTCCCCCCACGTACTAATGCTAATGAAGATCGCCTAATTTAATTCCTCAATTCGAGAGCTTCTCACATACACAAGAAGGAAAAGATGGAAAAATGTGCCAAGAAGAAGGCTTTGAAAAAATAAGAGGAGCATTCAAATCTTATTTTTTGGAATGAATGAAATTATGAGCATAGGGGGGTTTATATAGGTTTCAATGGGAGAAAATTAGAAAGTTTTGTGTCCTTCTTTTAATAAAACATCATAATTCTCCATAATTTCGTACTTTCTAATTTTTGGAGCAAAATGAGTATTTTTCATAAATTTTTCAAATTTTAGAGATATTTTTTTGAAATTTTTAGAATTTTTTTCGTATTTTTCATTATTTTTCCGATAATTTTCGTAATTTAAATTTTGAATTTTATCTGGTTCCTCCAATTTTCCTCGAGACACGCATTCGATTTTGATCGAAGCCGTTGGATTAATCTCGGATAAATCAACAAAATTCAGATTCTTGATCTCAGTCGTTAGATTTTCTCAAGCGCATCAACGATCATGATCTAATCAAAACGGCTTTGATCTAAACCGTCTGATGATCCTAGAGCGCATCAACATTCGCGATCTAATCAAGTGGTTTTGACCTAAACTGTCTGATGATCCTCGATCACAATGTGCAGATCTGATTTAGCGATCAACGAACTCTCTTCTGGTCGCACAATCATCCTCGAGTTACGTGTGTGAATCTTTGGTCGTTCGATCTTGATGATCCACTGTACCTGGGCATTCGTTTTGGCTTTAATCCTATTTGTTGGATTTTGGCAGATTGTTTTTGGACCGTAGGATGCATTTTAAGTTTAGTTTTTTTTATTTTTCAGCCGAATTTTTTGCTTTCTTTTCGAATTTTTTTTCCATATCTCGATCCCAATTGACTTTCTAAACCTGTTTTCATGAAAAATTGCACATATCCTTGTATTTTTGGCTATGATATCCCATTTTATGCATTATAATCGTATTTTTTCTTCCAAAAATTCACTAAATTTATTTTTATTCCTCATTTGTGTAAACTAGGACTTGCCCAAATTCTCATTCATCAATTCTGTATAATTTTCTAAGTAAAAATTTAAATTTCATATAATTTTTTTTCGAGATGTTACACCGCAACCACAGGTCTAGGAACCTATCCCGGTTCAGCAGCCAATGCCAATACCAGTGCCCGAGGTTCCAACTTGGCAGGAGGAACATGAGAGTCTGGAAGATAGTGAATATAAAAAGATGTTGCTAGAATTAAAGAAGCTTCAACCATCATAATTTGATGCTACTGCTAATATCTTAACAGTTGACCATTGGTACCAGGAATTAGAAGAACACTTGAATGTATTGCAAGTAACGGGTCCAAGTAGAGTAGCGTTGGCTACCCATCAATTCAAGGGACCAACTAGAAGCTGGTGGCGGATGGTAAAGGTCAACCCAAACATTAATGTTAGTAGAATGAATTGGGAAGAGGTTAGGGAGATATTTTACGAGAAATTCTTTCCCAAAGCAACTCTGACGAAGATGCAGGAGGCTTCTGTTCAGTTAAAATAGAGAGATCTAACGGTGGACGAGTATGAGACTAAATTTATTGAATTGGCCAAGTTCTCACCTGAACTAATAAGTGACGAGAAGAAGAAGGTCAACTGCTTTACTCAGGGTCTCGAGATTAAGATTCAAAAATTAATAAAGACGACATGACCGAAGATATATAAAGAAGCTGTAGACAGGGCATTGATCCTAGAGCAAGAGTTGAACTTCGAACAGAGGATAAGGAACTGGAACAAGAGGCCAGTACACGGTAGGGATTGTCAGGGGCCTTAGAAGAGACAAAATTTTAACCAACAAAATTGTAGAAATAGGGCACCCCAGGCCTTATAGCAAACAAAGGCAAACGAAAGGAGCAAGCAAGACAACAAGGCCTATGCTATTATTGCAACCAACCAGGACACCTGGCGAGGTTCTGTTGGGCTAAAGTCCAGGCCCCACAACAACAACATCAAAGCAGAGGACAAAATGGAAGTCTTCAACAGCAGTAACTGCGACCAAACAACAACTAGGGGTAGAACCAAAATTAGGGCCATGGGCAGAACTATGCCAGAATATTTGCAATTGCTAAGGAACAAGTCTCCGCAGTAGAAGGTATATTCCTATTATTTAATGTTGTTGTGAAACTGTTGCTTGATTCGGGTGCTACGAAATCTTTTGTTTCGAAAGAACTGGTTAATAAGTTACAATTAGTAACAAAAACTTTGCTTGTAACCTTAAACGTATGCACACCCATAGGAACTACTATCACTGTAAAGAAAATGTGTACATGTGATCTTAGATTTGGGAATAAGCTAATTTTAGCCGATCTCTAAGTACTTCCATTCCACAAGTACGATGTGATATTCATAGGTTAAGTAGGAGCCTAGTAGTAGCCATGTTGAACTGCTTAGGGCAAAAGGGCGACCTCAATAAACTCTTAGAGGAGGACTTCGAAGGAAAAAAAGAGATCAAGAGCCTAGAAGTGGTTTGTGACTACGAAGATGCATTCCCTGATGACTTACCCAGACTACCACCAACTAGAGGCGTCAAGTTCAAGATTGAGCTTCAACCTGGAACCAACCCCATAGCTATACCTCCATACCACAGGGCAGCGGTAGAATTTATCAAGTTGAAGGCTCAACTAGACGAGCTTCGAGAGAAAGGATTCATCAGACCAAGTGAATCACCTTGGGGAGCTCTAGTGCTGTTTGAGAAAAAGAAGGATGGATCTATGAGACTCTACATGGACTATCAAAAACTGAATGAGGTGATGGTAAAGAACAAGTACCCTTTACCAAGGATAGACAACCTATCTGATCAATTGAGATGAGCTACTCATTTCTCAAAAATTGATCTTAGGTTAGGGTATCACCAGTTGAGGATTCGTGAATCAGACATTCACAAACTGTTTTTAGAACCTAATATGGGCACTTCAAGTTTACAGTAATGTTCTTTGGTTTAACCAATGCCCCGACAACATTCATGGACTTAATGAATCGAGTATGCAATACCTTGACCAGTTTGTTGTGGTATTCGTTGACGACATCCTAATATACTCCATGTCCAAAGAGAAACACTTAGAACACTTGAGGATCATGTTAGAAACACTCAAAATACACCAACTATATGCCAAGTACAGCAAGTGTGAATTCTGGATGAAGACGATCGAAATTCTTGGTCATGTAGTATCAGCAGAAGATATTTCTGTAGATCCTGAAAGGTGGAAGCTGTCTCAGATTGGAAACAACCTAAGACAATCACGGAGATCCGAAGCTTCTTGGGCCTAGTTGGATACAACAAAAGATTTATTCAAGACTTTCCCAAATTAGCAGAACCTATGACTAAACTAACCAGAAAAGAAGTTCTGTTCAATTGGGATGAGAAGTGTGAACAATCATTCTAAAAACTGAAGAGGACATTGACTTTGGTCCCTATCTTAGTCACTCTGACTCATGGCATCACTTATGTTCTGTAGACAGATGTTTCATAGAACAGATTGGGTGCAGTCTTAATGCAAGAAGGAAAGGTTGTTGTCTATGACTCTTGACAACTAAAGATTTATAAACGAAACTACCCACCACATGATTTAGAACTAGCGGCTATAGTGTTTGCCTTAAAGATATGGAGGCATTACCTGTATTGTGAGAGGTTCGACCTGTTTTCATATCACAAAAGTTTGAAATACATCTATACCCAGAAAGAATTGAACCTCAAGTAGTGTAGGTGGATGGAATTCCTTAAATATTACAATTTTCGACTCCATTACCATATAGGAAAAGCCAATGTAGCGGCACACGCCCTTAGTAGAAAATTCAGCAAATAAGAGGAGGAAAAGGGTCAGATATACCAATTGATCAAAAACTTCAAGATGGACGTAACATTAAATAAAGAACGAGCCTATCTATACAATATAACTTGTCAACTAGATCTTCTGCAGTAGATCAGGGAAGATACAAAGGCAAGACAAATGGCTCAAAAGGTTGATTTAAGGAATTCAACGAGGTATGCATACCCACTTTAGAATGGATGCCAAAGGTACCTTAAGGCTGGGAGAAAGAATTTTCATACTACAAAATGGACTGAGTAGGCAAACCATTCTACACGAAACCCATCAAACAAAGTACACGATGCATCCAGGAGGAGATAAGATGTATCAAAATCTCTGAAAAACTTATTGGTGGAGAGGTATGAAGAAAGACGTAGCCAAGTACGTCTCTAAGTGCCTAACTTGTCAGCAAGTAAAGGCGGGACATCGAAAGCCCTCTGGACTGTTACAACCACTTCTGATCCCAGAATGGAAGTGGGATAACATCGCCATGAATTTTGTCAGCGGGTTACCCAGAAATCAGAAAGGGGAAGATACTGTTTGGGCGATTATGGACCATCTCACTAAAGTGGCACATTTCTTGTCCATTAGATCCACGAACCAAGTCAATAAACTACGTGAACTCTATGTGAGAGAAATAATACACCTTCATGGGATACCTAAGACAATAATATCAGACTGAGACTCCCATTTTACCTCACAATTTTGGAAGAGTCTACAGAAGGAACTAGGCACTACACTCACCATGAGTACGACTTTTCACCCTCAGACGGATGGCAAGTTTGAAAGAGTCATCTAGACGTTGGAAGATATTCTGAGGTCTTACGTCCTTGATTTCAAAAGGAACTAGAGAAAGTACCTGCACCTAGCAGAGTTTGCCTATAACAATAGTTATCAGGCAAGTATAAGGATGGCTCCATATCAAGCCCTCTATGAGAAGCCCTGTAAATCACCAACATTTCGGGCTAAACTTGAGGATCATGTTCTTACTGGGTCAGATCTTGTACAGGAGATGAACAAACAGGTGAAACAAATTTAGAAGCGACTGACCCTTGCACAAAGTAGACAGAAAATTTAAGCTAATAGAGAAGAATACCTCTAGAATTCTACTTACACGATAAAGTGTGTCTGAGGATTAGTCCTCAGAAGGGAATTAACCGATTTGGAATCAAAGGAAAACTAACACCTCGATTCATTGGACCCTTCGAGATACTGAATCAGATCGGTGAATGCGCCTACAAGTTAGGCCTTCCAAATGGAATGTCCTCAATCCACAATGTATTTCACGTATTAATGCTACGAAAATACAAACTAGATCCCTCTCACATAATCCATTGAGAAGAAGTGGACATCCAAAATTACACCACATATGAAGAAGCGGTGGTTAGGATTCAAGATCGCAAGATACAGAACCTAAGAACAAAAGATATTCCCTTAGTCAAAGTCTTCTGGAAACACCATAGAATAGAAGAGGCTACTTGGGAGTTAGAAAGTGAAATACAAAATAAGTACCTAGAACTTTTCATTAGAAGCGCTCGATCAAATGACACTCAAGTAGCGTAGCGATAGATTTTGAGGACGAAATCCCTTTTAAGGGAGGTAGAATATAATACCCTAGTTATTTTGAATATATGTGTATACGATTTAATTCATTAATTGGTATAAACACATGTATATATATTAATCTGTGCCTATATGTGTAACATTTTATAAATTGGTACATATATGTATATATATATTTGACATATTATCTTGAATTGATTCATGTAAAAATATGCAATTAATTGATTAAT
>JAJIYU010021386.1:0-10074 GCA_030144865.1 Tinospora cordifolia | reverse complement strand
CAGGCAGAAGAGCTATGCGGACAAGAGGAGAAGACCTCTAGAGTTCCAGACCAGTGATCAAGTATTTTTGAAGATTAGCCCACAGAAGGGAATCAGACGGTTTGGAGTGAAAGGGAAGCTAGCACCACGGTACATTGGTCCGTTTGAGATCATTAGACGGGTTGGTGCATGCGCTTATGAGCTAGATTTGCTGAATAGATTGTCCTCAGTACATAATGTGTTCCATGTTTCGATGTTCCGAAAGTACGAACCAGACCCATCTCATGTTTTGCATCTGGACGAGATCATACTTCGAGATGATGCTACATACGAAGAACTAGCAGTGTAGATCCTTGATCGAAGGTGCAGAGTCTCAGGACTAAGGACATTCCTTTAGTCAAAGTCCTGTGGAGGCATCATAACCTAGAGGAAGCGACTTGGGAACTTGAGAGTGAGATGCAGAAGAAATACCCAGATCTCTTCGCGAGGACAGATTGATTGGACACATTGCTTAGGTACTTTTCATTTAAATTTCGAGGACGAAATTTCTTTTAAGGGGGGATAGATTGTAATCACCCTAGGTCTTATAAGGTGTCCACGTCAACATGAATTTTTAAAAAATTCAAAATAAATATAAAAATGATTGAAAACTTGTTTTTAATGATCATTGTATGATATTTAATCAAGATAAAATTTATTAGAACATTCGGATAGTTAGAAACGTGCGAAAAAAAACTGTTAAAAAATAGGACATCATACTATCGACCGCAGTCCGTCTGATGCCGACCGCGGTCTGTGGTGTGAAAAATCTGGAAAAGTGCAAAAACACACTGTGGGCCGCGGTCCTTACAGGCTGACTGCGGTCATCAGTGGAAAAGTGCAAAAACGAGAAACTAGGTCACATCGGTGACCACGGTCCGTAAAGTGCCGACCACGGTCCATAAAGGGATGATCGAGGTCCATAAAGTGAAGGCCAAGGTCCATGAAGAGAAATCTGCTTGAGGACTGAGGTCCGTCTGACACCGATTGCGGTCTGTGTGCGAGCTATATATAGGTTTCAAGCTCTGATTTTCTCATTTTGCACTGAAACGACTTGGGATTAGGAAGAGACGACGGGAGAGCAATTTGAGGGTGAGTTTTTTTATTTTCTTTGAGTTTCCTTTAAGATTAAATCTCATACATGAGTAGCTATTAATAGTTAGTGAATCAAAGTGATGACGATCCATTCATGAACTTTGTGTTATGGGTTTAGTGGCTAAAAACAAGCCAAACGTAGTAAACCCTTTTCATTTCAATTGTATGTGTGTTGGGACACTAGTATGATGGATTTAGGATGGTTGTATGGTGGTAGAAATGAAGGGATTGATTTCATTGAAAGGGAATCCCATTTTTAAGCTTGAATCAAGGGGTTTCGGTGAATAAACCATGTGAACAACCATTCTTTAGTTGGGTTATGTGTTTAAATGATTGCCAAGTGTCCAAAACACTAGATTTAAGTGGTAAACTGGATTAGTAATCACAAGTATGGTGTACACATGTGAAATCCCATTATTTGGTGAGAAATTGTGTATAGATCGTGGTCCACACTGTACCGACTACAGTCAATGGACTTGGATGTTATTTTTGGAGTGTTTTTGGGTACACTCTAAAGCAGTGATTGATAACGGACCCTTAGGGTCGGGTTAGATATGTATTAAAAGCTCAAAGTAATGTATTATTACCATCTAATGATGCAGATTGACGATATTGGGCTGCTGAGTGAGGGGTGACGATCTAGTAGCGTTTCGGCGTGCACAGGTGGGTTTGATTATCTCTTCCTCACTCTTTAGTATTATGCAGACGTAGGATACGGAATATGATCTGTGTTTAAATTACTGTACTTAGTATCATGCTAGGGATAGATGCTTTGGGTAGATTTATTTACATGATATCCTAATGTCTGGTTACTTGTTTTCTAGTACTAGGATATTATGATTAGCTTGGTGATTATTTGCTTTCTTTGCTTAGGTTAGCATTTTGAATAAGCATGTTTGTATGTTGTGTGGAATGAAAACTATGATTGTGAAACTAAAGAACATTAAAGGTTTATTAAGAACTCCACGTACTGGGGCGATGGACGAGCACTAGTGGCACATCACGTTGAGGTTCTCTGGATGTCCCAGGACGTCATCGTGGGTATCCCCAACTAGGTCAAACTGCAAGCGGCCGTATGAGACCCTCGAATTTGGAAAGTCATGAGGATTTTTCCCTTGGTTTCAGTATCTTCTTGGGTCGTTGTCTTAGAGGTAGACTTCTGTTTGATAAAGATGTCGTGCCTGATTGTGTTCAAGACCACAATTGGGATACCGAGGCCGGTTCACTCTTTTGGTTAATTCCTAATATCAGATGATAAATTCCTGATATTAGAGTGCAACGGATAAACTGACTAAGTGTTTGAACCGCCCCTAATGATTTGAAACAGTTTGCATGTTTCGTATGCTCGTATGTATAATGCTATTGATGTGTAGGGGAGATCCACTGGGCTTTCGAGCTCACCCCATTTTTATTTTACAGGTACTCATGAGCCTAGCGCTTAGTGAGGATGTAGACCAGAGACTGGAGGATGTAGAGAGAGAGAGTATGTGATATTTTTGGTTTAACTATCTCTCTGTTTTTGTATAGTTTTTACGATGTATGTTTGAACTTGGGCCAGAGGGCTATGTATCATATTTTTGTATATGTATATACAGGACTAATTTTACCATTTTGAACACTATTTTATCTTGATTGATAAACTGGTGATTTTTAGTTATGGTATTGATAAACAATGTTCAATGATTTAGAAATATTTAATTCGAAAAGTGCTTCCGCTACTATTATCTTGATTTCCATTATAAATATGATTTTGAACATCCGGTCGATTTGATTTGAAACTAATTGCTTAGTGAAACATGATTAAAATGATTATTTGAAATTAAAGAAATGATTTAAACCTTGTATATAGAGGTAGAAAGATAGATGATGGTAATTGTCGCACACCCTAGGCCTCGGCGGACCACATGCCAAGCTTGGAGCCGCTCAACGCCCGACGACGGGGCCTTACATTGATAGACATGACGTCCGCTCTGGGGGTCGGGGTGTGATAAGAGAAACTAATACATTATGGTCTATGATGGTTTGTAGTTGTCTATGATGGTCTTTGATGTTAAATGATTGTATATTGTTGTTTGTAGTTAAAAATTAACTAACGAAGAGTTGAAAAAAGACTACCTTAGACAATCACGGACCATTATAGATCACCACAGACTATCATAGAAAATTACACTACATCATAAACCAATATATGTTAGTCTTTTTTGGTCTACATAAGTTGGTTTTGACCATCTATAATGACCTATGATGGTTGCTAGTTATCTATAATAATATATGAGGGTTTATAGTCATTTATAGTTATCTATAGTGGTTTTTGATACCTATAATTGTCTACGAACTTACTTAAACCGAAAACATACTAATACATTATGGTGTATGAAGGTTTGTAGTGGTCTATGACAATCTATGGGGGTCAATAATGGTCTATAATGGTCCATGATTGTGTTGATGGATGTTGTAAAAAATGAACGTACATATAGTTTAAAAAGTCTACTAAAGAGGATCATAGATCAGTATAGACCACGAAAGACTATTATAGGTTACTACAAACCATCATAGACCATAATATGTGAATCTTTTTTTGGATTAAGTAAGATGGTCTATAACCTTCTATAATTGTCTATGATGGTCTCTAGCTTTCTACAATGGACAATGAGGGTTTATAGTAATTTATAATTATCTGAAGTGGTTTTTGATGCCAGTAATTGTCTATTAACTTACTTAAATAAAAGAGAGACTAATACATTACAGTCTATGATAGTCTGTAGTCGTGTATGATATTTTATGATGATCTATAATAGTTTATGATCGTCTACGATTGTTTATTGACCTTTGTTGTAAAATATGCATGTAGATGGAGTTTAAAACAACTATTATAGCAATCATAGTCCACTATAGAGTGCCATAAACTATCATAGACTACTACAAACTATCATAGTCTATAATATGTTAGTGTTTCTTTGGCTTAAGTAAGTTGGTCTATGACTTTCTATAACGGTTTATGATCGTCTCTAGTTATGTATAAAGGTCTATGAGGGTTTATTGTTGTTTATAATTATCTATAGTAGTTTTTGATACTTGTAATTGTTTATGACCTTATTAAAACCAAAGAGAGACTAATATATTATGGTCTATGATGGTCTATAGTGGTCTAAAACAGTCTTATGGTGGTCTTTAATGGTCTATGATGGTCTTTGTTTGTGCATTGACATTATTAGTTGAAAATGAGATTACTAATAGTTAAAAAAAACTACTATATACGATCATAGACCATTGGAAATTGTCATAGACTACTACAAACTATCGTAGACAATATGTTCATCTTTCATTGGCTTATGTAAGCTGGTCTATGACCTTCAATAATAGTCTTTAATGGTGTTTAGCTGTCCACAAAGGTCTATTAAGGTTTATAGTTATTTATAATTATCTATCATTGATTTTGATGCCTGTAATTGTTCATGAACTTATATAAACCAAAGAGAGACTAATACATTATTATCTATGATGGTCTATAGTGGTTTACGATAGTCTACGGTGGTCTTTAATGGTCTACAATGGTCTATGATTGTGCATTGATGTTTATAGTAAAAAATGACGTTTCTTAGAGATCAAAAGATTACTATAGACAATCATAAATCATTATAGGCCACGATAGACTATTATAAACTATTGCAAACCATCGTAGACCATAATATGTTTGTCTTTCTTTAGCTTATGTAAGTTGGTTTATGGCCTTTTATAATGGTCTATAATTGACCTTAGCTGTCTATAATGGTCTATGAGGGTTTATAGTCATTCATAATCATCTAAAGTGGTTTTTGATGCCTATAATTGTCTATGAACTTACTTAAGCGAAAGAGAGACTAATACATTATGGTCTATGATACTACGTTATGCTCTATAATAGTCTATGTTGGTATATAATGGTTTATGACGGTTCATGATTATGCAATGCTATTTGTAATAAAAAATGAACTTACTTAGATTTGGAGAGGACTCTAATAGACGATCATAGACCACCATAAACTATCATAGACTACTGCATACCATCGTCGACCATAATATGTTAGTCTTTTTTTGGCTTAACTAAGTTGGTCTATGACCTTTTATAATGGTGTATGATGGTCTCTAGTTGTCTATAATATCTATGAGGGTTTATAGACATTTATAATTATCTATAGTCATTTCTTATGCATGTAATTGTCAATGAACTTACTTAAACGAAAGAGAGACTAATTTATTATGGTCTATGATGGTCTATAGTGGTTTATGATTTAAGATAGTCTATGGTGATCTTTATTGGTCTTTCATGGTTTATGATTATGTGTTGATGTCTATAGTCGAAAATGAACTTACTTATGGTTCAAAAAGACTACTATAGACGATCATAAACCGTTATAGAGCTCCATAGACTATCATAGATTACTACTGACTATTGTTAACCATAATATCATAAACCATCACAAAAATTAATACTCCACTAGAAAGCATCATAAACCATAATGCATTAGTCTATCTTTTTTTAAGTAAGTTAGTAGACAATTACTGGCATCTAAAATCACTTTAGATAATTATAAGTTACTATAAACCCTCATAGTCCATTACAGAAAGCTAGAGACCATCATAGACAATTATAAAAGGTCATAGACCATCTTTCTTGATCCAAAAAAAGACTAACATATTATGGTCTATGATAGTTTATAGTAATTTATAATTATCTATAGTCGTTTTTTATGCCTGTAATTGTCTATAAACTTACTTAAAATAAAGAGACACTAATACATTATGATCTATGATGGTTTGTATTGGTCTATGATATTCTCTAGTAGTCTCTAATGGTCTATGACTGTCTATTATTGTGTGTTAATGTTTGTTGTCGAAAATGAACTTACTTATAGTCTAAAAAGACTACTATAGATGATCATACATCATTATAGACCACCATAGACTATTATAGATTACTACAAACCATCATTGACCATAATATGTTAGTCTTTCTTTGGATTAAGTTAGATGGTCTATGACCTTTTATAATTGTCTATGATGGTCTCTGGCTTTCTATAATGGACTATGAAGGTTTATAGTAATTTGTAATTATCTGAAGTGATTTTAGATGCTAGTAATTCTCTACTAACTTACTTAAACAAGAGAGAGACTAACACATTATGGTCTATGGTGCTTTGTAGTGATGTATAATATTCTATGATGGTCCATAATAGTCTATGATGGTCTATGATTGTATAATGATGTTTGTAGTCGAAAATGAACTTCGATTGAGTTATAAATTACTACTATGGTAATCATAAACCACTATAGAATGCCATAAATAATCATAGACTACTACAGACTATCATAGCCTACAATATGTTAGTCTTTTTTTGGCTTAAGTAAGTTGGTCTATGACCTTTTGTGCCAATTTATGATTGTGTTTAGTTGTGTATAAAGTTCAATGAGGGTTTATTGTCATTTATAATTATCTATAGTTGTAATACCCTCAATTCTCTATACTCAATGAAATTTATCATTTATTCAGTGAAATTTGGGTGCAAAATGAAACCGAGCTCATTTGGGGCCATATTTGGCAGGTTTTCGAAAGTTTCATTTGGTGAACCTTAGGAACCCAAAACAACTTGAAACAAAGTAAGGTGAAATGAACCAACTAATATGACAATATATCCAAAAATTAGAACAATTGGTCAAGATTAAGGTTTTCATTTGCCAAACGCCCTTCAGGGGGTCCAAATTAGAAAGAATTGGCATTTAGGGTACTTCGAGGGATTAAAATGTCCGGAAATGAAACAAAATGACATGGACTAACAAAATGAATAACAAATCTGAAAATTAGAATAATTAGCCAAGATTTAGATTTTCATTTTCCTAGTGACCTCATAGGGTCTTGAAAGTTTTTGAGGGAAAATCACCTTGGACCAAACAGTACCTTAAAATGTGCATTAGGTTCATGTGATTCCAAAGTTATAGGTTATAAATCATAAAAACTTTCTAAAAATAGAGTTTTTAATCCCTGAGCAAGCTTGATCATATATTTCAAATTCCTGAAAAATAAATAGAAGGGATGAGCACATAGCCCTGTGGATCATTCATCAAACTACTAATTTACTAATTCAAAACAAAAGTACATCCAATTTTAATCATTTACAAGCATTAAGCATTTCAAACAATATCTTGTTAGTGTTGTATATTTGACCAAAAGAGGTTTTTAATTCCTTGATGTTCTTCATTAAATACTCCTATCTTGGAATGGAATGACAATTAATCTTGTCACATTTCATGGAAATAAGGATCATATGTCCACATTCCAATTATTTTAAAACACATCCATACTTAGTGATGTTACTGATATACAATAAGTATATGCAAAGAACACCCATAGCATCACTTAGATTACTATGATGGTACGTGGTTGTTATCTTCACTTTTTCATATTTAATTGCAAATAAATATGAAACATGATCATAATAATCAATATCTGAATTTAAATAATCAAGAGAACATGAAGACATACATGGCATGCTTAAAAATTCAAAAATAAGCCTAAGCATGGTTTCCAAGCATGTTATGCTATCATGTATGAATTAAAATACGAAAACATGTTACATTGAAAATAAAACTTGATTAGACATGCTTCAAATTGAAATATAAACATGTTGAAAACTAAAAACAAACATGAATATACTAAAGACTTGAAGTAGAAAAGGAGTTCTAGAAATCCTATCCACCTTAATCTGAGTTTCTTTGTAAAATCAGGCAGAGGTTTCCCTTATCCACCACTTTTAGAACTTCAAGAACTTCTAATCACCAAAAAACAAAATACTTCAACAACTCTCTTAAACACTAAAATAAGAACTTTTCACACAAGAAAGAAAAGAGAGCGAGAAGAAGTGCCAAGAAGAAGGCAAGAACAAATAAAGAGGGAAGTTTCAATGTTTTGCTTTGGGATGAGATAAAAGTGTGTAAGGGGGGTTTACATAGATGTTCATGAGAGCATATGGGACATTCTGGGGCAGCCTTGGGTAGCTTTGGTAGCTCACAAAAATATGGGCAAGTTTTTATACATAAAAAGGATGGTTGCATAAAGAGAGCAAGTATGCTCATGGTTGGCAAGTGGGACCACTGTGGCTTTCTTATTTAAAAGACATGAGTACAATCTTGTTTCCTAGCTATGTGTAAACACAAAAGAGGTTTAAATCATATTCTAATTCAAATGGGATGTCCCTTATGTGCTCATGGCAACTTTCCTTTTTGGTTTCCTTGCTTGCTCATCACATAAACACACAAGGAACGCTTTCCCATTTTCTTATTTCTTGGACATTAAGCATGGGTGTACAATATCAAAATCGAGGGGACACCATATAATAGTAAAAAATGTTCATCTTGGTTCCAGAAAACTATCTAAATGGGGTTCCTCACATGTGTGCACACACATGTACATGGTTGGGCCAATTTTGGCTTAAGTGGGTGTGGGTGTACACAATTAAGTGGGGGTGTATATGGAATCATGTCTTATGGTTTCTAGACCATATAAAATATCTATTAAAGTGGGTGTACTAAATCATTTGCATGGAACATGGGATCATTTTACAAGGATTCAAATAAAAGAAACATCCCATGGAGTTTAGGGTAGGGTAAGGGTACACATGATCATAGTTTTCCACCCATGTAACTTGCACATGCTTAGGGTGGCCATAACTTCATGGGTTCACAAAAATCAAATAAAAATTCATATCTCCTTATTTACAAGGAATTATGATTTATAACCTATAACTTTGGAATCACATGAACCTAATGCACATGAACCTAATGTTGTCCCACTAGTTGGTTTGTGTAACCTTACTTCATTTCAAGTTGTTTTGGGTCCCTCAGGGTCACTAAATAAGAGTTTTAAAACCTACCAAATTTAGCCTTGAAATTAAGCCGGTTTCATTTTACACCCAAATTTTACTAAATAGATATTAGATTTCATTTCAAGTAAAGAGTTTTCAGAGTATTACAATATTGGTCTATGTTCGCCTACAGTAGTCTTTTTAATCTCTAAGTAAACTTGTTTTTTATTACAAACATCAATACACAATCACCGAACGTCATAGACCATTATAGAATAGCATAGACTATTATCGACCACAACAAACCATCATAAACCATAATGTGTTAGTCTCTCTTTGGTTTAAGTAAGTTCATAGACAATTACAGACATCAAAAACCACTTTAGATAATTATAAATTACTATAAGCCTTCATAGACCATTATGGATAGATAGAGACCATCATAGAATATTGAAGAAGGTCATAGACCAACATGCTTAAGCTAATGAAAAACTAACATATTATGGTCTACAATAGTTAATAGTAGTTTATGATAGTCTATGGTGATCTATAATGGTTTATGATCATCTATAGTAGTCTTTTTCAACTATAAATAAGTTCATTTTCGATTATAAACGTCAATGCAAAATCATAAACAATCATAAACCATTAAATACCACCATAAAATATCAGAAACCACTACAAACCATCATAGACCATAATGTATTAGTCTCTCTTTAGTGTAAGTAAGTTCATAGACAATTACAAGCATAAAAAATAACTATAGATAATTATAATTGACTATAAACACTCATAGATATTATAGACAACTAGAGACCATCATAGACCATTATAGAAGGTCATAGACCAACTTACTTAAGTAAAAAAAAACCAGTTGAATTAAGCATGTTTGTATGCTGTGTGGAATGAAAACCATGATTGTGAAACTAAAGAACATAAAAGGTTTACTAAGAACTCCACGTACCGGGGCGATGGACGGGCACTGATGGTACATCGCGTTGAGGTTCTCCGGATGTCCCAGGACGTCATCGTGGGTATCCCCAACTAGGCCAAACTACGAGCGGCCGTATGAGACCCTCGAATTTGGAAAGTCATGAGGATTTTTCCCTTGGTTTCAGTATCT
>JAJIYU010021385.1:0-10054 GCA_030144865.1 Tinospora cordifolia | reverse complement strand
TCTAAATTTCTGATTTTATTTTGTGGTTTGTGTACCAAAATTTAATTTATTAAATCTTTTACTAGTTAATAAAATTTAGATAATATTTTTAATTAATTAGTTTTTTTTTAATTTTATTATTAACCCACATACACATGTATATATGTGTATATACATTATTTCTCATGTATATGTATATCTTTTTCTTTTCTTTTCTTTTTTTTTTTTTGAATCATCATCCCACTAAATTAAATATATTTTATTTATTTATTTATTTATTTTCTCAATTATTACATTAAGCTCACCTTTTTTCCTAATCTTTTAGGAAATTGATAAATTAAGGCTACATGAGAATCACTTAGAATATTTTCTTTAGATTTTGTTAAATTGTATAGCATGTTGGCCCAATCTACTTTATTCAAGTATTGAAATTATTTTCGTTGTAATAAACACAAAGGCTATGTACCCTTTGAATTTTGAATTGATTAATGACATTGAAATGTTTTATTTAAATACTTCTCAATATTCTACCTTTATGAAATATATGCATGAGTTAATGTTACTTAGGAAGTCCCAAGGATTTAGAAAGAAAAAGGAAAGAGATTAATGTAAAACACGAGCCCCCTTCTCGAGCGGCCCAAGGAAAGAGAAAAATATCATTGGATGATGTGGGCCCAAGGAATGAGAGTTGGGGTGTTACAAAGATGATATTAAAGCCTAGGCTGTAAATGTATTGGGGGGATTTAAAGTCAGTTGACTCACCCACGAACCAATTGAGAAAATCAACACCAAAATTGAATTTCGTCTTCTACCTTTCCTATTTTTTCCAATGGTTGGCCGAACCAAAAATGGGAGTTTCCAGCTCACTCATAGACCAGGAGGGAGAAATCAAAAACAACTCATACTTCTTCTTCCCTTTGTTGCACGATGCACCATAGCCAACCCCGAAACCAGAAATTCATAGCTTCAAGATCCCAAAATCCAGACTCCACTTCATGCTCTGTTTTTCTAGTTTCAAACCCAGAATTTTTTGAATTTGAATTTTGGTTTCTTAGCTTGTATCCTCACGTTCCAACTTGTCCAAGTCCAGAAATTCGACTGCTAATGTTCTTCTTCCTTCTTCCTTGGTTCCTTTCTTCTTTGGTCTTCTTCTTCAGCTCCTTCTTCTTTGGCTGGTTCAATTTGGACACTCAATCCAGTTTACAGAAAGCTGAAATCATTCCTAAAACCTCTCTCATTTATCGCCAATTTCCTTCCCTGAACTTTCCATATTTATCTTCTCCCCGACCGAAATCAACAAAACCAGAATTTTTTGGTTTCAACTCCAGGAGTTTTCACTCTGTTCAGCCGAAATCCAGATTTCTTGATTTTGGTATTTCTTCTTTTTTTTTTTTCTGTTCGACCGAAATAAGAAAAATTGATTTAGTTTTTCTTATAATCCTAGTTTATTAATCATTTTAGTTGTCTAAAACTTTAGTGTAAGCCAATATTTATTTAATACTTTAGGATATAGTTAATTGTTAACCATATCCAAAAAGTCAATCCTTTTTCAAGCATCAATTATTCCAATTTCTCAATTACTAACTTTTACAACTCAATACAGTTTTCCAATACTTAATTTCATCTTCATTTCCTTTGTTTATTTATTATTCTCCATCTTATTATTATCATTATTTTTTTCCCAACTAGTTCAAACTAATATTAGATATAAGTTTATTTTTTTTCTTTCCATATCCATATTCATATATTTTTTTTGATGAATTCCTAATTAGAACTTTTGATCTTTTGTCACTAATTTGTATTTCTAAAAATTTGATTAGTATTATTATTACTCGTACCCATGCTACAAAATTTGAGTTGTTACAATCTACCCTCCTTCAAAAAAATTTCGTCCTCGAAATTTACATAAGTTGTATAGTGGTTATATTTTATTCAACATTCCTAGTGAAGAGCTCTGGGTACTTCTTTTGCATTTCACTTTCTAATTCCTAGGTCGCCTCTTCCAATCTATGATGCTTCCAAAGACCTTGACTAATGGAATGTCTTTGGTCCTAAGACTCTGTATCTTTCAGTCCAAAATATGAACTGCTAGTTCTTTGTAGGTTGCATCGTCTTGAAGTACGATATCCTCCCAACGAATTACATGAGATGGGTCTGGTTTGTACTTCCAAAGCATTGAGATATGAAATACATTGTGGATTGAGAAAAATCAGTTCGGCAAATCCAACTCATATGCACAATCACCAATCCGTCTAAGTATCTCAAACAGACCAATGAATCTTGATGCTAACTTACCCTTGACTCCAAAATGTTTAATTCCTTTCTGTGGACTAATCTTCAAAAATACTTTATCACCTGGTTGGAATTCTAAGGGTTTTCTTTGCCTATCAGCGTAGCTCTTTTGTCTGCTTTGAGCTGTTATCAACCTTTTCTAAATTTGTCTCACCCTTGAAGTCATTTCCTCAGTCATCTCAGGTCCAGTGAGTACATGGTCTTTCATCTTTGCCTAACAAAACGACGATCTGCAGGGTCTCCCATATAGTGCCTCATATGGAGCCATTCTGATACTTGCCTGATAGCTATTATTATAAGTGAATTCTGCCAAATGCAGATATTTGCTCCAATTACCTTTAAAATCAAGAGCACATGCTCTCAACATATCTTCTAGTATCTGAATAACCCTTTCAAATTGCCCGTCGGTCTGTGGGTGAAACGTTGTGCTCATCATGAATCTGCTGCCCAGCTCTTTCTGTAGACTCTACCAAAATTGAGATGTGAACCTAGAATCTCGATCTGACACAATAGTTTTGGGAACTCCATGCAATCTCACAATTTCTCTGACATATATTTCACCCAACTTACTCACTGAATATGTGGATCGAATAGGTAAGAAGCGTGCAACCTTTGTCAGTCGATCCACAATAACCCAAACTGTGTTTTTGCCTTTTTGACTCCTTGGCTGGTCGCTAACAAAATCCATGGTTATATTATCCCACTTCCATTCTGGTACTAGAAGGGGTTGCAACAAGCCTAATGGTTTCTTATGTTTGGCCTTGACCTATTAAAAAGTGAGACATCTAGAGACATACCTGGCGATGTCTCTTTTCATGCCTCTCCACCAATAGGTCTTTCTCAAATTCTGGTACATTTTGTCACCACCTGGATGCATGGTGTATTTATTCTCATGTGCTTCATCCAGTATGGTGTCTTTTATTTGTCCAATCTTTGGGAAACAAATCCTATTCCCTAGTCTCAATGCACCATCCGAATCTATTCTGAAATCTATATGCTTGCCCTGTTTAACACCTTCTATTAGATCTGCAATTCACTTGTCTTTCTTTTGTTCGTCTATGATTCAATGTAAAATGTCTAGCTAACAGACCATTGCATACAGATAAGCTTGTTTGTCATTAGTGGCAACACTGAGATTATATGAGCAAATAAACTGATACATTTGTACCATATCTTCATCCTGTTTGCTAGATTTCCTACTTAGCGCATCAGCTACCACGTTAGCCTTACCAGGATGATAATGCAACTGAAAATTGTAGTCTTTAAGGAACTCTAACCACCTTCTTTGTCGAAGGTTCAGTTCCTTCTGGGTGTAAATGTATTTGAGGCTCTTATGATCGGATTACAGATCAAAGCTTTCTTCGTACAGGTAATGCCTCCATATTTTCAATGCAAACACAATCGCTGCTAACTCCAGGTCGTGTGTAGGATAGTTTTGATCATGCTGCTTCAACTGTCTTGAAGCATATGCAACTACTTGTCCTTCTTGCATCAGCACTGCGCTCAGTCCCTTCCATGAAGCATCTATATACAGGGTGTATCTTACGCCATGAATGGGCATAATCAAGACTGGTGCAGTGGTTAACCTTTTCTTTAATTCCTAGAATGACTGCTCACACCAATCATCCCAGGCAAACTTTTCCCCCTTCCTAGTCAAATTTGTCAAAGGACTTGCCAGCTTAGAAAAATCTTGTATAAACTGACGATAGTAGCCAGCCAACCCCAAGAAGCTTCTGATTTCTGTTACTGTTGTTGATTGTTTCCAATTTGCTACAGCCTCCACCTTCTCTAGATCTACTGATATGCCCTCGGCTGAAACCACAAGGCCAAGAAATTTTACCCTCTTCATCCAAAACTCGCATTTACTGAACTTAGCGTACAATTGGTTCTTCTTGAAAGTCTGTAAGACTATGTGCAAATGTTGCTCATGTTCGGCCTTTGATCGAGAGTATATCAAAATATCGTCGACAAAAACCACCACAAATTGATCTAGGTATTGACTAAAAACTCTGTTCATCAAATCCATGAAGGGTAATATAATTTCAATACTGGGTCAGCCAGTCCATTCCTAGTATCACATCATATCTATCAAAGGGTAATATACAGAAATTTGTCGTAACCAGCAGATCTCCCAACATGAGTTCACATCGATAGAATCTTCTAGAACTCATTGTAATTCCCAGCGGAGTAGACACTTCTAAGGACACCTCTAATGGATTTGTAACTAACTGGAGCTTCTTTACTATGTTCTCAGACATGAAAGATTTTGTAGCACCAAAATCAAACAACACTTGCACAGCTACACCAAATAGTAAAAACGTACCTTCTACAGCTTGGGGTAGGGTCTGTCTGAGCATCCGTCAAATATAGCCAAGCTGATTCCTTCTGTGGTGGCTGTTGCTTCTTTGGTGGATGACCACTCTGTCCACGAATCTGTGGTTACTGAGGGACTAAGGCTAACACTTTGCTTGGACACTCTCGAGCTAAGTGTCCTTTTTTATTACAAGCATAACATAACCCTAACCTCTTAGCTTCCTCCTTCTAATCATTACTCGTCTACCCTTGCCTTATCTATAGGGGTTGCTGCCTGGTGGTTATTTGTCTTCGACCTTGAGTAGAGTTTACCCTAGGTGTCTCTTGTTTGATCTGCTTCTTCTATGGAGCTCCTGCAGCTTGCCTCTGTTGTGGTCTCTTATGTTTATTCTTTAAGGATTGTTCGTACTCTAAGTCCAGTTCCACCATTTGTGCCCTCACCACTATCTCACGTAGAGTCATCAGTTTCAACGGTGCAATGATCTTTTTGATCTCCACTTTCAACCCTTCCAAAAATCTATCTGCTTTTGACTATTCATCTCTCACTAGTTCCGGGGCAAACCTTGACAGCTCTGTGAATTTTTGTTCATATTTTGCCATTGGCTAATTACAATGCACCTCTGTATATTACCCTTTAATGGATATGATGTGATACTAGGAATGGACTAGTTGACCCAATATTAGGCACAAATAGATTACCAAAGATGAAGGGTGATTATCAGGTTGCCATCTAGGGAGCTGGTAAAAATAGATGGGGATATGAAGAAACTGCCTAGAAGTCCAATGTTAGCTCTATTGTATGCCATCAAACAGAAAGAGGACTTCGGACAATTATTAAAAGAGGATGCTGAGAAATCTAAGGACATCAGCAGATTCCTGTAGTACGACAATATATGGATGTATTTCTTGATGAATTACCTGGCCTTCCACCACACAGGCAAATAGAATTTAAGATAGAACTGCATCCAAAAATGAATCGCATTGCTATGCCACTGTACCGAATGGCACCAGCTGAATTGATAGAATTGAAGACTCAATTGGATGAGCTATTGGCGAAAGGTTTCATTAGGCCGAGTGAATCGCCATGGGGAGCTTCGATTTTTTTGTTAAAAAGAAGGACAGATCCATGAGATTATGTGTAGATTACCGGAAGCTAAATTAGGTGACTATCAAGAATAAATACCCGTTGCCCAAAATAGATGACCGTTTTGTTCAATTGAGAGGAGCTACTCAGTTCTCTAAGATAGACTTGAGGTCAAGGTACCATCAGCTCAGAATACGAGAGTCTGACATATTGAAGATTGATTTTAGGACTTGATATGGACATTTTTTAGTATATAGATATGTTGTTTGGGTTAACAAATGCACCGGCTGCTTTCATGGATTTGATGTACAAAGTCTTCAATTAGTATCTAGATTAGTTTGTGGTAGTCTTTGCTGATGATATTCTAATATACTCTTGATCAGAGGCTAAGCATGAACAACATTTGCATATAGTCTTAAAGACACTCAGAAAGAACTAACTGTATGCCAAGTTCGACAAATGTGAATTTTGGATGAAGAAGGTCAAATTTCTTGGCCACATGGTCTCAGCCGAAGGTATATCAGTGGACCTAGAGAAGGAGGAGGCAGTAGCAAACTGGAAACAACCAATCACAGTGACAGAAATTAGAAATTCTTGTGGTTGGCTGGCTACTACCGTCAGTTTATAAAAGATTTCTTTAAGTTGGCAAGTCCCCTGACAAGGTTAACTAGGAAGGGAGAGAAGTTTGTTTGGGATGATCAGTGTGAACAATCATTCCAAGAATTGAAGAAAAGATTAACCACAACACCAATTTTGATCACACCTACTCATAATGTGAGATACACCTTGTATACAGATGCATCACAGAAAGGACTAGGTATGGTGATGATGCAAGAAGGATAGGTAATTGCTTGCGCTTCAAGATAGTTGAAGCCGCATGAACAGAACTATCCTACACACGATCTGGAGTTAGCAGTGATCGTGTTTGCACTGAAACTATGGAAGCATTATTTGTATGGAGAAAGCTTTGATCCGTACTCCGATCATAAGAGCGTAAAATATATTTATACGTAGAAGGAACTAAACCTTCGACAAAAAAGGTGGTTAGAGTTCCTAAAAGAGTATTATTTTCATCCTAGCAAGGCTAATGTGATAGCTTATGCACTGAGTAGGAAATCCAGTAGACAGGATGAGGATATGACGCAGATGTATCAGCCGATTAGCTCATATAATCTAGGTATCACCACAAATGATAAACAGGCTTATCTATATGCAATGGTTGGTGAGCCAAACATTCTATGCCAGATCAGAGATGAACAAAAGAACAAGTGGATTGCAGATCTGATTGAAGGCGTTAAGCAGGGCAAGCATACAAATTTCATATTGGATTCCGATTGTGCACTGAGACTGGGAACTAGGATATGTGTACCGAATATTACACAGATTAAAGACACCATACTGGGTGAAGTACATCAAACTAAGTACACCATGTATCTAGCAGTGACAAAATGTACCAGAACTTGTAGAAAACCTATTGGTGGAGAGGCATGAAGAAAAACATTGCTAGGTATGCCTTTAAATGTCTCACTCACCAGTAGGTCAAGGCTGAACATAAGAAACCATTAGGTTTGTTACAACCCCTTCCAGTACCAAAATGGAAGTGGGATAACGTAACCATGGATTTTGTTAGTGGCCTGACGAGGAATCAAAAAGGTGAAGATACAATTTGGGTCATTGTAGATCGACTAACAAAGGTTGCACATTTCTTACCTATTTGATTTACAAATTCAGTGAGTAAGTTGGGTGAATTACATGTTAGAGAGATTGTGAGATTGGATGGAGTTCCAAAGACGATTGTGTCAGATCGAGACTCTAGATTCACATCTCAATTCTGGCAAAGTCTACAGAAAGAATTGGGCAACAGACTCACAATGAGCATGGTGTTTCACCCATATACCGACGAGCAATCTGAGAGGGTCATTCAAATACTAGAAGACATGTTAAGAGCATGTGCGCTTGATTTTAAAGGAAATTGGAGCAAATACCTGACTAGTAGAATTTGCTTATAATAATCTCTATCAAACAAGCATTGGGATGGCTCCATATGAGGCATTTTATGGCAGACCCTACAGATTACTGTCTAGCTGCAAAGAGTTGGAAGATCACATGTTCATAGGACCTAAAATGATTGAGGAAATGATGTCAAAGGTGAGACAGATCCAAAAAAGGTTATTAACAGCTCAAAGCAGACAGAAGAGCTACGCAGACAGGAGAAGAAAACCCTTAGAGTTTCAACCAGGCAAAAAAGTATTTCTGAAAGTTAGTCCACAAAAGGGAATCAAACATTTTGGAGTCAAGGGTAAGTTATCACCAAGATTCATTGGTCTGTTTGAGATATTCAGACGGATTGGTGACTGTGCATATGAGTTGGATCTACCGAATAGATTTTTCTCAATCCATAATGTATTCCATATCTCGATGCTACAAAAGTACGAGCCAGACCTATCACATGTTATCCGATGGGAGTACATCATACTTTAGGCCAATGCAACTTACGAGGACGTAGTTGTTCGTATCCTGGATCATAAGGTACAGAGTCTCAGGACCAAGGACATTCCATTGGTCAAGGTTTTGTGGAAACATCATGGACTAGAGGAAGCGACCTGGAAGCTAGAGAGTGAAATGTAGAGGAAGTACCCAGATCTCTTCACCAAAAATGCTGGATAAAACTTATCAGTCATCTATTTTTATTTAAATTTCAAGGACGAAATTTTTTTTTGAAGGACATAGATTGTAACAACCACAGTTTTTGTAATTGCCTGTATGTCAAAAACATGGTTTTTAAAATATAAAATAATGTCGAAAACATAATTTTTTAAATATAAATTAATAAAAATGGTGTTTTAGCTTTGTGTGTTTGAGTATCTGGTTGGAAAGAAAAAAAAAGTAAATAAAAAATAAAATAAGAGTAATCCAAAAAAATCTGGATTTAGGATTGAGTTGAGCAATCGATGAAAAAAAATGGAAATATGAGGAACAAACCAGAAATGGGAAGAAATTTCGAGAAAATTTGAAAGACTTTGTTTTGGGCGGTGAAAGAAAACTCTGGAATTGAAAGAAGAAAGAAGAAAATCTGGATTTTGGGATTGAGAAGAAGAGCCAAACAAGAAAAGGGAAGAGCAGTTTGAAAATCTAAAGTTGGTGACTCAAATTCTAGGCTTTTGGGTGTGTTGGTTCAGTGTAATAGGGGAAGAACAACAAATTAAAATTGGAGATCTAATTTTTTGTTTTATTTTTTGGTTCATGGGTTGTTAAAACAGAGGAAGCACAATCTGAACTCTGAATTTCTACTTCGTGTGGTTCGGTGTAACAAAGAAAAAAAAAACAAAATCTAGCTTTGTCTTTTTGGTTTGTGCATTCAACAAAAATAGAAGAAGCAAATGGCTGAAAATTCTTTTTAGTTTCTGGTTTGTGGTTGTTAAAATAGAGGAGATGATGTTCTAATTTTTTGGTTTAAATTTCTGGTTTGAGGTTTGATTTTACATCTTTTTGGTTTAAGTAAATGAAGAACGAGGAAGGGGATTAATGGAGTTGAGCTTGTTGGAAGTGATTGGTGTTGCTGAACATGATTGATGTTGTTGGATATTGATTTTGGACATTGATTTGAGTTGCTGGACGAAGAACAATAAGAGCTGAAATTTCCTTCTACTTGGGAAGGATTCAACGAAGAGGATGGGCGTGGGATAGGGTTGGATGAAGAGAAGAAAACCAGAAAAAAAAATCTCAGATTTGAATGCCTATTGAACGTGAAAAGGAAGAGTTGGATTTTTAGCAATTTGGGGGTGGTTTGAATGAAGAAGAAAACTAGTAATGTGCTGGGTTTTCATGGCAGCCATTGAACAACCTTGAAGAAGAAGAAGAAATGGTGTGTTTTGGCTGTGGAGAGGAGAGAAACGAAGAAACAAACAACAAGTTGAGGTGTGTGTGAAATTGTTGACCATGAAAGAAGAAGAAAACACACGAAACCAACAATGTTCTGGATTTGATTTTGTGTGTTGTTGGGCGTGAAACAAACTGCAATTTTGAATGCAATCCAAAAACCTTAAGGCGCAAAGCTACTAAACATCAATGCCCTAGCTTGCCTAATAAGGAACAAGCGAAGAATTTCAAAAAAATTGAATATCATTTTGAAAGAATTTTGAATAGAAACTCAAATTGGGAAAGGTACAAAAATTATTATAGTTGTTTTAAAATAAAAGAAAAACTACTAAAACATTAATAAAATAAGAAGAGAACTAGAGAGAATAGAAATAGGGAAAAAACTTTTCATTCTCCTAAGAATAGGTTGAAGTTCAACCTTGGTACACCATTTACAATGTAAGCACCCCCTTTATATAGATTTTAGGAATGGGGGGTTACACAAATCATAATTACAATATTTAAACT
>JAJIYU010021384.1:0-10053 GCA_030144865.1 Tinospora cordifolia | reverse complement strand
CGAAACAGAGAATCTTGATCAGAGATTTAGATAATAAACCTACAAATATTATGTCTGTAATCAACAATGAATGACTTAAAATAAACGTCATTTCACCAGCAAACAAAGATAGGCAAGTTCTTACTACAGCTGATACCTATGGGAACACTAAGAAATGAGTATTAAGCACATAAAGGGTATTGGTTGCTTGGCAGAAGCAACTCTCACTTGTCGCAAGTCATTCCTCTAAACAAGCCAAGCAAGCCTGGTCTTTGTTGAAAACACAACACTTCAAAATGAGTTGACACTTTTATGAACAAATTTAAATTACATGAAAATGACTTCTTAAAATTAGACTTTAGGTTAAAGCAAGATGGAAAATGAATTTTTTTTTTAAATCATTTTTTTAATTTTTGGCCCACAAACCCACACGATAGCACCATCATAAAATAAAACAAGGACCACTATCCTAATAGTTAAATTTAGATTCTCCAACATTAAAGGAAAACATGATTGAAAAAAGGTAGACAGGGAGTGAACAAGAATGCGGAAGATCATGGATATGCAAGATTTGAAAGGTGATTTTTTAATGTATGGCAAAAGAACTAGACAACAGATTTCCTGTTTCCTTGCCATTCTAGCAGATCTGCAGTGACATACTTCCAGCACCTGTCTTTTTCAAAACCTATTACCTTCATGGAATAATGGTTATGGTAGTTGGTGCAAAGTAACATCAAGAAAAACAGGTTTTATAGCAAGACAGCTGGATGAATCTAAAAATCAAAGAAAACAATCAGCACAAGGAACGTCTAGCAACCAATAGTGGCTTTAGTTGAGGCGTTGAGATCTCAAAAAAATTGTACTTCATCAAAGTTGAACTTAACCAATACAATGATTGCCAAAAATTTCAAGTAGCAAAGATCACTCTAACTGAGGCTTTTGAAGACCATCTAAGGCCTTGGTATGAAAGATGATAGTACATGTATCCCATGTCAAGCAAACATTATCTACTCAAAACTCATCATGCCATTTTATTTGCAGTTAGTATGTAAGAAATATGTATACATCAATATAGGGGTAGATACCTTGGTTCCATCTATAGACCATCTTGCACCATAACCTTCCCCAACACGTATCTCAAACACATCTCCATAAGGTTGAATAATGTGGATGTTGATCCAACAACAATGATTTATCAGATGACTAATCACTCTCAATGCAAGTCTATTTTTATTACTATCTGAAAACAGAAAACAAAAGGAGAATTGCTGAGGCTTTTTGTACATTATTTATACCTTCTTTCTGATTCTGACTAATTGTTAGAAAACCAGTGAATTGAGGTGCAAAATGGTCTCTTAATTGGGGACTACAGAATTTAAAATCATCCATGAATGCTATATATATATATATTGGTAAAACCATAAAAATGGGCCCAGTACATTGAAGAGGCAGAAGATAAAACAATTAACTGTGGTTGCGATGTGCTTACAAGTTGTCATAGAGACATGGAAAGACTTACCATTTCTATCAAAACTACCCCACCATTGACTGCTGCACCGGTTGACATGCTTAGCCAAGGCTCTTGCTCCCGTGCTCAAGTTACTACCTTTGACCTCGAATGGCAAAAGAACAAGAACCAAATCAAGCAATTGGAACATTCTATCCATCAAACTTCTCAGGGTGTTTGTGTGCCTTGTAAAAGTAACAGGACAATGCTTCACAAGTTTAGCGTGCTTGTCCTAATCATATCAGTATAAATATTCCCATTTAAAATAATACAGTTTGCTTGAAACATGGACTACTTTTCAAGTTAAGAATGAAAAGTCATTTGTTCTGGCGTTGTTCGCAATCATGAAATAGACAAGGGGAATACAAGTCCTTGTTCTCCCCCATTTTGGCAGAAGTAATCTCATGTATTACAGATTCCAATAAGCATTTACAAGGATGTGGACTTGCAAATATTAACCTTATAATAACACCATGGATGGGCTGTGGATGTCAAGCATGTTCCAATTTCATTTGGTAAAAAAAAGTTGAAACTTGAAATAATTATGATGCAGCAGAAATCTTTGTGCTTGTAACTCAAAGAATATAGACAAATAAATCAAACTGTTCCATCTTACATTTGTTTTATAAGGTGTCACAAATGAAGATAGGAGCAGTGATCTTGGGGGAGGAAGTGCTTCTCGAACTGTTCCTGCAGTAAGCTTCAGACCCAAAAGGCTTCCAATACCTTCACAACTCAATCCCTGTATAAAGTGCAGAAATAATTTTACCTTACTGCTGAAAAGAATTTCAACCTTACAAGTCACAACTAAAAAATGCCAAAAGTAGTCCAAATGTGGTGGCACTTAGTCATTATCTATGCCCTCTTCAGAAAGTTATTATCTATACCCAAACATCACTGAAGTTCAAAAACTCAAATAAAGGCTTGGAATTGCAAAGTAACCCAGATCTGCAAAAGAAATACGGCGATAATGAGCTTATTTCATGGGCTCACCAGTTTCTGGATTTCTCACCAGTTTCCATTGGAATGTCTAATGAGCTGTACAAAGGGAATAACTTGGGCACTATTATTGTTGTGTACAAGTTGGGTAGATGGAGCTGTGGTGTCTTCTTAGTGGGACAAGCCTATGGTACTTGAACAGAAGCAGTGGACAGTAATGTTGCAAATGAGGGGGCAACAAGATCAGCTAACTAATCAACCACACTTCATCGCAAAACCTCTATTGTTACCTTTTATTCCACCTAAAGAGATTGTCATATACCATTGACTATCAATGCCATCTTCATGAAAAAAGAAATAATATGCACAAGTGACACCTATTCCTGATGTGAATGGACACTTTTTCCAAAAAATATTAGTGTTTTTTTTTTTCAAGAAGAAACAAGGTAAATATATTTTATTCAGGCAACCACAAAGATTACGACCCGCCAATGAAACTTTGACAAACACCTTATAAACTCCATACCACACCAAAACACGAAAGCCACTAGCCCCTTAGGCTTCTGCCCATACAAGCATTTATCCCAATCCAACCAATTTTACATAGATGGTCCTTGGATAACATTTACAGCAAAAATCCTATTTTGCTTGCTAAGAATAATAGGTTTTTTCATCAACAAGAGCTAGGTAAGTTGATCAGGACCTCCAAGTGCAAAGCATAAGGCCACGTGATTCAAAAAAAATTCAACAATTCTAAAGCTACTCGGAGTACATGATACTATGATAGTGGTCAGGTATGAATATTCCTCGCGAGGCTAGTGGAACAGGTTTCAATAGGGTATCCGTGGCTATGGGAGAAAGGGGATTTTGTCTCATAGGAGACTATGACAGGGTACACCAAATATACATTATATTCTTGCTGCCATTACTTAACAGAGTGTTTATTTAGTTTAACTCATTTCTTAGCTCAGTTAAAAAGTCATTGATATGTTATAGACTTACCTCGAAATGAAATGATCAACATGAGATACAATTTTTAGCCCATAATAAAGAAACAAGGTGATCAAACTCACAGAAATTATGCTTGCCAAAGAAATGTAGGGCTGAAAAGCTGGCTTTGAAACGCAAATTGCAAGAACACCACTAACATTTTCCTTCTCTTCTGAGTAAAAGTTCCTGTATATTTGCACACCTGAATATAAGAAACACTCATTATATCAGGGTTAGCTGTATATGGTTCACATGCGCTAAATCTCAGGGATCACAAAAATACCTTCATTCTACATTGTCCCTCAACAGATAATACAAAATGAAATTGTACAAAGAATCAATCAAAGGACCTTACTAAAGCTTAAAACATGACTCATGCTGTAGGAAGATCAAATCCAGGGCATCATAGCATCATAAGGTTTCCTATTGTCTAAAATGCTATTTATACTCCAATTAAGCTAAAGAAAAAATAGATGCTTGACGCAAGCTCTCTATGTCCCATTGTGAGGGAGTTTGGCCAATTTACTGGGGCACACAATGGCTAAATTGTTAAAATAACATTCCTGAAGCTTTAAACATGGGAGCGTGGTGCCAGTGTGCCACTTCATGTACCTCTACATGGGAATAGCAGACTGTTGTTACAATGCTTGCATTGTCAGACCACAAGAACTTGTCTGCCTTTACAATGCCTAAATCGTTAAAATAACATCATCGAAGGTTTGAACATGCGTGTGTGGTGCCAGTGTGCCATTTCATGTACCTCTACATGGCAAGAGCAGACTCTTGTTACGATGCCTGCATGGTCAGATCACAGCCTTTATAATCTGATATCCAGAGTTAGAATGCGTGCATTGTCAGTGACCTACCAAAACACAATCAAGAATGTCATGGTAGGAGTGGAGAGGGTCGAACCTAGCATCTACCATATGGTTTAACCTTGCATGCTCAACTCCACCGCTCACTCATTCACAATGAACTTGACCAGTTGCCAGACGCTTTTTCAGGCATTAACTGGTCTGGGATTGTGTTTACCAAAAACATTCATAGATTTTTTTTTTTTATCACAAGGCTCTGTTTTAGTCCCAATAAATAAAATAAAATAAAAACAGGTTCTCTTAATAAAAAAAATCTACATGTAACTTCATCAAAATGAACAAGCATCCATTCCTTCATTGACTAAAAACTAATATATAGATTTTGATCCATAGGCATATTTTAATGTAGATTGGCCAATCAGGTTCAGAGATGGCTATTTAGAGAGGCTCACCTTCTTTGACTGTTTTTACTCCAGGAAGAACTTTCTCAAGGCCCTCTGCTACTAACATTTCAGAAAATGAAGCATACCTTCTAACATCCTAGAAATTGGCAGAGTTGTAAGAAACTAGTTAATGTATAATAAAAACCAAATTCAATGATTAAGCACAATTTTACCTGAACTTTCAGCAGCAGACACTTGTTGAAAAGAAGCAAAGCACCTGATCTAATTCTGAGACCATACAATTACAACATGTGGGTTGCACGTGAGGAAATGCATTTAAGTTCAAAATGATAGACCCAATTGATCAACTATCAAAATACTCTTAGAGTTGAATAAATGTTAATTATGTTATTGTTATCTTTTACTTCTCGCAGATTTGGAGCAATCAAGAATAGTGCACCAAGCATCAAGGGGCAGCAAGTGGAAATCTGTCTAGAATAAAACAATACTGGAAAGTTCTCATGGCAGCAATATGGTACACGGTGTGGGAGGAGAGAAACGCTAGGATGTTCAAGGAAAAGAAGAAAGAACTTCACATGATATGGGAGAGATCCAACACACTGTTTGCCTCGTGGATATCTACCTCAAATCTCTCGCTGGGATTGTCTTTTGGGGAATGGTTGAGGAATGGAGGAAATATTCTACAATCATTGTAACTGATGTATTTTGCTTGTGTGTTGGATTCCTCATCCGACAATGTACTTAATATTTTATTAATATAATACAACTTTAGTTTCTGATTAAAAAAAAAAAAAGAATAGTGCACCAAGAAGAGGAATACTTCCACCAAATTTTCAGAAAAAATGAATAAATTACATCAACATAACTGAGTTTAAGCATGATCTCTAATATCAATAGTCAAGTTGCAAGGTTAGCCAAAAGTATTCAGTTTCTCAAAATAGATTGGGGTATTTAGCACCTGGGGCGCTTGCAACCCTCAATTTTTTTAATTTTTATTTTTTTAAAAAGTCATCAGTTTTTAAGAGGAGATAGATGGAACAGATCATAAATTTTATGCTCCTTGTCATGCACTTAAGTAATGTGATGCTAATTTTACTTCAGGAGACTTCTTGTTAATACCAGCAACACAAATACCAGTGGTACGTCCAGAAATTAATGTACTTATTATTGACTCAGCCAAAAGTGTGGCAGTCAAAGTCGTGAACTGTAAGTGAATCATTGAGGTCCCTTCCAATTGAATCAAAATTTGATTCGATTAACTGTGGGATTTGGGTACCACTATGAATCATACATAAAGTTTAGTTTCTAGAGAGACATTTATATCTATTCTTAATGTTATATTAGATTTCTATTTTATAGTTTATGCTCTTATTTGTAATTTGTGATTTATTTTAATAAATCTAAACATTGAATTTCTATTTTTTTTTAAGCATGCAAGTCCTATAAAGGTGATAAATTATCAAAGATTTTGAAGTCAAAGAAGTTGCATATGAATATGATACAACACTACAACACAAAATTGAAAGAGCTCATATAATTTACAGCTTGCAATTTCTCAAATGACACAACAAGTGGATGAAATACTCAAAATAAAAATTGGACAACAAAGAAAGGCATATTGAATTGTCAACGAAACTAAAGTTAGTGCAATAAATAAAAGTCAAACTACTTCAGACATCAAAATTCAACTGCTTATTATCTTAAAAGTTCAAAGCTAAAACAAGTTCAATTACAAAAATATCAAATATTCATCAAATCATTATGGAATATAATATTAACAAGTTGCTGTTGCAACTTTTTGAAACCGCAGGGACAAGGTTCATTTAATCACAATATTTCTTTTTTTAATTGCAATGTTTTGCTTTTTTAAAAGAAATTTTGGTTTATTTTTTAAATGGTCAGTTGTTATTTTTTTTAATGGTTAAATGGGTTTTTTTTTCATTGTGAAGCACAAACATAGAAGAGCCAAAAAGTGCCCTTGTATCTGGTTGAATCAATGAATTACTTGCTTCACATGTGAATCATGCGATTATCATTGATTCTACCCAATTCAGGAGCAATTCACTAGAATATTATTCTCACCTGAGATTTGAATCACTAGACGGTGAACCAATTCACAATTTGGTTCTAACGACCATGGCTAAAAGAAGGACAAGTCCAAAATCAGCTTTATCATCCAATATGGTAGTTGGGAACATTTAACTAGGAAATCACCACACTAATGCAACATTTTAACACCCTAACCCACAATGATGTAAGTCAATTGCAGAATTAATCAGTAATCTCGAATTTAAACTCCATTGAAAATGAAAGGATATCACATTGATGGAAACATCTATAAATTGTTCAGGATTTGTGCAACAATAATTGATTTTCTTGCAACAAATAATGGACAAATTGATATACATTTATGCAAGGAAAACGACCTCTAATGGCAAGGCTTTTAAATATGTAAGGGCAACCACAGAGTGTACCACTCTCATCAACATCTTCTAAACCTTATTCCAATCCTTGGCCTCTGGACATTTGGAACATGACTCCAATTTCACCATTCAACTCAATTAATGAAAGAGGTTTGATGCAGTTCTATATTAGCAATCAACCTAATCCAGCCCTGTTTCACCCATGGTTAGGCCTTCTTATGCAAACCTAAGGCAATAGATAAACTAATCAAACGTCCCTATTGGTCAGTAATTTCATGCACTAAAAAAAATGAAAAAATGAAAAAGAAGCAGATGACAAGATAATAATATTATGATCCAGGTGTAAGCAATTGCTTATTTTTTAACCTATAAAATTAATTTCCAAGAAAATGGAAATAGCAACGTAGTAGACAGACTTTTATTATGAATAAATCACAGAGGACATACACAAAATATCAAGATACACGGAAAGCTCGTTGGACTTACCGCTTATAGTTTCCCACAGCACACCTTCCTTCAATCGTTTTCAGGCCAACTGCCAGTTTCAAGTTTGCATTAGCATAGAATAACAATGCTTGGAGAAAGAAGAGGAACAGTGGTGATAAGACTACACCATGAAGACACAAACATTGAAAGAAGAAATACAGAGATATACCCTTTTTGAAAAAACATTGTAGATATACCTCTTAGTTGCGAAAAGAAAGGCTCCTGTACATGAAGTTCAAATTCTACAGCCCTCAACATCTGAAGAAATAAAGCTGTCATTTCGTGTTCATTGATAATCTTGTAGGTATACCATATATCACTAACCATTACTTACTCTCTCCAATTCAGATCCCTTCTCTAAAATCAGATTATTCCATCTATCTTTTTCCATCTCCAAGGATTCAGCTTCCTGGGTCGACATCCTCACATTAGATGTATTCACACAGAACCCAGAAGCTATGGACATAGACAAAGCTGGGGCCAGATGCTTGTACAAGGGATATTGAGGAACTCCTTCGGAAGAAACTGCATTCAAAAATACCCAAAAGGTTTTTTCTTAAGAAAAGAAAGAAAAAAGAGTTCATCAACATGTAAATTGTAATAGAAATTGACCACATTTGACAAATAATATAAATAATCAAGATATATACTTACACAATACCATGCATGGCAGAAGATACCAAAAAAATAGCCTGCACATAACTCAATACCACCAAAAACGTTGAACAGATGGGCAAAGGGCCAATAGTAGTGTCAGAGGCACATATGCCCAACTCCTGGGCTCCATCCTCCATTCTCAAGCCGTCAAATTGTCTAGATCTTCAAGAACCATTGGCAACCCTCCAACAACTCTCTGATCATAGATGTTTATTGACCATTTTTTTTTTTTTTTTACAAACACAAAAACCTCCCAATTTCATCAATTATTTTGAATAAAATGTATTATGGCATGAATTAATGTTCATAGACATGATTTCAATTAACGTGAGTGTTTTTTATTATTTCATGAGAATTAATATTTATCATAGAATACATTAGATATAAATATTTTTGAATATGAATTTTCTTGGGAACTAGAATCTAGGAACCTATAAATAAATATTTCATTCTCGCATCGGGTATGCTGCCTAAAGAAAGCAAATCATCTAGATATCGATTCAACACCTGAAGGACAATTGTTCAAATTCATAGGTATCAATAAAAAGGCCTTCAGAGAATTCTCATAATTGCATTAAAAATGAACATAAAAAAATTGAAGGAAAGACTATTCTAACCAGCAAAGAGATATCATAGGCATAAAAAGTGAAGTGACCATAAGCATAATGAAGTAAATAAATAGAAGAAAAATAAAAGAGATGACAACATGTCAATTGAACAGTGAGAATTAAGATACAATATTAACCACAACAGGTGATGGCGTTACTGAAACACAATTGGGCTGGTTTAATGATGTGTACTAAAGTAATAATTAATCAGTGAGAAGAAGAAGCAAAATGCTCAAAATCTCAAAGTATTATATGGACTAACAAATAAGGTAATGAGTTTCGGTAGGTTCCAATGAATAAGAGATGAAGAACATTGGTGCTTTCATAATAAGAAAACAAATTGATAAAATTCATGCTACTTATTCCAAAAAGATGGAAGAAGGTTTTCTAGCACTTGAATTTTTTCATAATTTTAGTGCCTTTGATCTATTATATATGTTCTTAAAACCATCAATATAACCTTATTGATAAGTTTTCAATGCTCATATATATTACTTGTTTGGTATGACTCCCTGTAAGTCTAGCAACAGCAACCATCAGCACAGGGACAAAGGAACGAGTAGCAAGTTTAAACAACTTTTAATATTAGGCGATCAGTATAGAAGTTAGAACAAGTGATAATGCGAATAATGGTCAAAGTGCCTACAAGGTTCCATATCCACGATCCAAGAAGAAAATCATTAATAACAAAGAAAAAATCTAGTAATTTTGTTTTGATGTAATTCATTTTAGTTATATGAGATCAGTACTGGCAACAGAGTAATGTTTCATAACCGATGAGTCAAAGCAAATATCATCAAGAGTGGAAGGAAAGCTATCAAACGCAAAAGAAACAAAACTATAAGATCTCCATGATTAAGTCGGTGTGGATGTCTATCTTACGTCAAACTAATTTAAAAAAAAAAAAAGAAAAAAGAAAAACCTACTATTTTCAACTACAAGCGGCAAGCAAAAAATAGAATTCCAAGTAAAAACACTATGATTTCAATGAAATAACTCCAATCACATCATGTAATTTACCAGAAGGCGATTAAATCAATCGATCAGCTCAAATAAACTGAACGGACATCAAAACCAAGGAAAAATCATCCAGCACGAATCAACGCAACGAGAGATAGAATAACTTAACCAAAACCAAATAACGCCTTGATCTGCTGCTAAATCACATGCAACTATCTTAAGCTCGAAAGGATCAAAACCAGCAGAGCAGGAAATGAAATCTCGGCGGTGAACTTACCTGATTCG
>JAJIYU010021383.1:0-10081 GCA_030144865.1 Tinospora cordifolia | reverse complement strand
GTTTAACACTTTGGGTTCTTGTTTCTTTGTTATTCAAGGGTTCAAGTGGATCATTAAATCTGATTTTAGCTTTCTTGGGGTGAGTATACTACCTTGAATTAGGGGTTCTTAGGATCTAATTCCTAGCGGGTCCGCATCAGTTATGCTTGTTGTTGAGTTTTGGGTGCCTTCTCATTCTAGGAAGTATTCTACTTCTTGTTCTCATTCCTTGACTTTTGGTCTTTCTATGGCCTATCATTTCGGTTCTTCAGAGAGTGTTCAAAGTTAATGTCTTTTTCGATTAGATGAGCTCTAACTATCATCTCCTTAATGTAGTTAGCCTCAAAGGAATGACCAGCTTCCTAATTGCCACTTGTAGTCCTTTTACAAATTTGTCAACCTTGGCCTGGTTATCTCTAACCAACTCTGGAGCAAACCTTGACAGCTCAATGAACTTTCTCTCATACTCGATTGCTATCATAGTTGTTTAAGTCAATTGTACGAACTCTGATTGTAGTTGTCTCATAGTAGTCATGGAGAAGAAGTTATCATAGAACAACTTCTTAAACTACTTCCAAGTCGTGGTCGAAATGTTCGTATCTAGATCATTCATGATCATCTCCTACCAATGATAAGCATGTCTAATGAACTGATGTACGACCAAAGCTATTCGTTTACAGCCAATTGCCCCTAAGGCATTCAGATACTTGTTCATTTTCCAAAAAACATATGGCAACTGCCATTTGATCCGCCTTTCAATTAAAGGTACTCTGACATAGCTTCTAGAATTCTATCAGTAGGTTTCTCTATTATTTGTCTTTCGTGACAATTCGACTTGTGCTATTGGACCATTTGACAATGGTGCCTGATGAGCCTGAAGTTGGGGTTGTGCTATACTGGAGGAGGATTCTATGCCTGAGGTAGAGCCCTTATGACCTGTTTGACCACCTGTCAAGTGATCTCTGCCAACATTTTTGGTGATAACATTGCTCCAATGGGAGTTGCTGCTGCCACAGGTGCCCCTTAATCGACTTAGTAGTGTTTTCAACCCTTGTCTCATTTCCTCTTGTTCTTGCCATTATCTACAAGTTAAAAAAGAAACAATTTTAGTATTTGATAAGACATCATAACGGAGAATCGCAATCTCATTTCAAATCAATTCGGGTGCACACAAACTCATCGTTCCTTATCTTGGGTATGCAAAATGTTTTTCTAGACTTGTGACAATAGCTATCTTTTCTAGCTACATCCTTTGATATATCTATCATTTTGTGTTTTCATCTCATTTGTGTTATTATGACGCTAGATTCATGTTTCTTGGTTCTTGATTTGTTCAATGGCATAATAGTTTATTCTTCTAAGTTCTACTTGAGGATTTCAAAGTCTTTCACTATTGTTGGGTACAGGATTTGAGTTTTCATGATCACACGATAGGTGATATACACATTCATCACAACATTTAAATATAACATAAATTCAAACAATCATACAATTTCACATTGGCATAGGAAAATTCCCAAGCTTCCACCCATTCCTCCAAATTCGAGTGTCTCATACCACTCTTGCCCGATGACATAAGCTTCCACCCAGAGATCTCATTACACCCAATCAATTGCATAAATGTCTTGACGACTAAAGCTTCCCAAGCCCCACTACACTCAGTCGTCTCATACCAGCTAAGCATAGGGAAACAAGCTCTTCCAAAGCCATCGATCATTCACCAAGCATAGCTCGTGAATCTTTGAGTCTGGGATTCCTCCATACCCTCGAATTCCTATGCATCTCATACCACGCATATACCAGAGATACAAGATCCTCCTTGCAATGATAAATATGATTTTTAAGAAGAAAATATGAATTTTGCGTAATTATTTATTTTTTAGAAAGGAATTAGGAATTATTAGGAATTTATTTGAGTTTTGAGAGAAAAATATTAATTTTTGGGGTAAAATATGTAATTGTTGGAAAAAAATAATTTATAAATATTGGAATTTGGGGTATAGTTGAGAATCTTGAGAAAAATTAGGGTAAAAGAGTAAATTTACAAGAAAAGAAAAAAAGGAAAAGAAAAGAAAAAGAAAAAAAAGGGCAAAAAAGAGAGAAAGACCATTTGACTTGGAAGGCCTGTGCGGACTGGATTTGGCGTGTGGGCCAACCCACGTGCCTCTTTTTGTCTCTCTTTTTATGGTTTTTCTTTAAAACTATGGGTGGCACATGGTTTTCTCATCCCTCTAAATTTCTCCATACTCAACAAAAACTAGATAGAAAACCACCATTAAAGAGCTTGAAGTCCCTTCTTGAAAATCTCATTCTTACCTCATCAAACCACATAGCCATTGAAGGAAAAAATGATGTCCAAACCATGGCGAATAACATAGTTGAGAATCAAAAGAGATGGTGACCATGGCAAGTCCCGAGTTTTGGCAAGCCTTATAGGGGCGATTTGTGAGCAAATAGTTGAGGTAAAACCTTCCTACCCCATCTCTGATATATATAGATTTCAAGTTTCAATCATTAAAAAAATGAAAATGTAGCTTGTGGTTGTGTTTAAAAGGTACCAAAGTGGGTTAGTTGCAACCTATTATAGTAGAAATTGATATTGGAAGCAACTTTGGAGGAACTTTGAAGGGCTTAAAGGAGTCTGTTTGAGATCAAATTTGGAATGCGTGATCCTGGTACTTAAAGCTACAAGAAGGTATAAATTTCATCCCATAACCTTCTCTAGTTGTGACATACCATGCTTGTACCCTGATACTTAGGTGCTCAAACACTTAGAAAAATTCTGAGTTTGTAGAGATTGCTTAGCATGTGTTTGATGAAATGTACGAGTAAGATTTTGATCATTATTGCTTACTAATTCGAATGGGTTTTGAAAGATAATGTTTCTATGATCTAAATAAATGTAAGAGATTTTGAATTAGAGATTTAATAGGGGAAAACAATGCTTGAAATTCATGAAAATATATGAACCTAGGAAAATGTATTGCACGGCTGAAAATTTGGGAACCAATTGACTAACCAAATCTCACTATTTTGAGCTACAATTTGGTAGGAGAGAACTCATCATCTAAAGAATAAAGAGACTCAACATCAGATAGTTTTGTACCTATGAGTTGTTTAATCTGGGAGATAATCTTTGCATGTCTTTTTGTCTTGCCAGGATAGTCCTTTGCGAAATGTCCAGATTTTTTGCAAATAAAACACCTGGAATCAGCAGATTTCTTACGAAATTGTTTTCTTCGTAAGAATTTCCATTTGGATTTTTTCGGGGATGAATAGTATCTCCAATGCTTTCTTTTCCAATGATATTTCTTAGACTTATGCTGCCTGGGAGTAGGGAAAGTTGGGGAACCTTTCAAATAGGAGCAAGGTTCATATGGATGACATTTTCCAAAATAAGTAGGATCATCAGTCATACAAGTTTTGTGAAGAGTTTTTCCCATCTTAAGTTGATGTTGGAAAAATAAGTGGTCAGAGCAAAGTTCCATCCTACCAAGCTGGATGAAAGAAAATAATTGTCCCAACGTACAATCTTCCAATTTCTTGTTAGCATTCTACATCTTTGCTTTGGAGGATATCGGTCTTGGGAACGAATAGAAGAAGACCACCTTGAGATTATTATCATCATAACCATTGACGAGGTAAAAAATTTGAGACAGCTTAACATATTGTTCTCAAAAATCTTTTTCTGAAAAAGTGCAGCACTTGGTAGAAAGAAACCTTTCTCATGCTCATTCTCTAACATGATCAAGAGGGCCAACAAATGTAGTATATAGATGATCCATTAATTCCAAAAAAAAAAAGGTCGGTTAAGAATGAACCTGACAATATTCTTTGATATCGAGCCACCAATCACGGAGACTGCCAAAAAATTTTGTAACCAGCTTCTCAATAACAAGACGATCAGTGAGGCTTTTGAGTTTTTTAGAATGACACCATGATAGCATATCATGAAAGAAAAGAGGTCAATCGTCATAAGGTAGTTTATGCAAGTTAAAGGTATGAAAACCATTAGACTTGGTATGGCTAGGTGGATGAGAAGGAGCAGGGGGAGGCCCTGGGGGTTGAGGAGGCCCTGGAGGTTGAGATTCTATGTCTTCAGGGGTTGGATCAACATGGGATCTACTTGATTCGCCTGTTTGGGATGCTACCAAAATATTGTCAGATTTAGATGAATCAGATGTATAAGAAGAAGAAGAAGAGGGAGTCAAAGATTGATCACCTTCGTCTTCATTCTGAGGAGTACTATGATGAACTTCAGGTGTAGGTTCATCAATTTGGGCCATATGGTGAAGAAAATCGGCCAAGGTGTTTGGGGAAGGTGTGTCAATGGTAAGAACCACCTTTTGTTTACCCTTGTCTTTTCACCTATTGAAGAGACGTTCAGTAGTGGCAAGACGAGATGGAACCTGAGGAGCCTCGGTTTCAAAAGGAGGTGATGGTGAAGGCCACTATTTTTGCTGGGAGGCAAGCTCATAACTAGTAGGGAAAAGTGGAGAAAAAATAGAAGAGGGTTTGGTTTGGGTAGGTATATAGTGAGGTTCATAAGAAGGGACAGCTGATGTCTTAGCTTGAATATCTCATAACTGAGCTTTGAGAGACTTCTGTTCTCTTTCTAAGGGAAGAAAAAGAATAGATGTTTCGGCATAACTTTCAATAGAATTGGCCAAGTCCATTAATTCTTGATGGATTTGATCTAGAAGATCATGAATGGCAATGATAAGTTGTTCTTGAGAATCTTGTCGCTGGATAAATGTATCTTGCTTTTGTGCCATAGCGTCTTGTTTTTGTGCAATGGATCTAAGAAGATCATTTTGAAACAAAGCATTATTGGATTGCCAATGGAGAACTACTTTAGTGTCAGTTAAGGGTTTCAGTTCTGGTCCATATGATATCACAATTTTTGTTTGTTTAACTTGGTATTGCATGGGAAGACCAGTAAAAGGATCTTCAAATCTGTCATTAGGAGGGACATGAGAAGAGACAGAACCAGAAATGACATTGCACTCTGGAGGAACATGTTCAGAAAGAAGAACAAAATATTGGAAATGCCCTGAAGGAGAATCAATGAAACCAACTTGAGGATTTCCTGCTTCATAACGTTCTTGAAGATTTCCTTGAGAAAATCGTCTTTTTGGCTTATCAGGAACATCGTATTGTAAGTCAAAATCATAATCCAAACAACTTGAACACGTACAAGAAGAGTCCCACCAAATATGACGAGAAGGAGTGTCAGAGACATCGACTACATTAACATCTGCTTCGGGAAAAATGGTTTCAACAAGTTTGTCGGAGCGCCAGTGATGAACAACAAAAGAAGTTTGTTGAACTTCAATTGTTTGAAAACGGGCTTCGTAACTCGTGATCCATTTTTCAGGAAAAAGCTTTTGCAACCTTTCTAAAGGTAGTTCTCTTGGAATAAATGTATGGGTAACAACTCCTTAAGAATTGATATCAAGCATCAAGCTTTGAACAGTAGAGCCCTTATAGAGAATATCAATAGCATGATTTTGGACCCTATAAGCAATCTGATAATGAACTATGGCAGCCAAAGCTGTTTTGAGTACCAGCAAGTTGAACTTGATGAAGACTCAAAGTTGTTAGAGCATGTGGATCTCGCAAAGATACATTGAAGTTACGATAGAAAGTGATAAAAATTGTATCAGAGTTAAGTGTAGTTTGGATAGTTCCAATAACAACATCTACATAATGAACCATGTGAGAGTCAAGTAAAACTATTCTAGAGATAGCTTTAGTAGCTTTTCTACCATGAAAAGTAACTGAGATTTTCACAGCCCCATAATGTAGATGACTATAGCCATCTTTTCTCCATGAGAACAACAAAGGGGAAGGAAGTGTAAGGGCAAAGAAATGTTCATTCTGATCAGTAGGAACCCGGTGTTCATTAGAATAAAAAATTTGAACATATTTTTTTATTGGGCTTTTAGGGGTATGCTTCTTAAACATACTAGAAATCTTTTTGGAAAAAGTGACACCATGGATATGATAAACTTGTTGGGGGCGGATGGGTACAAGTTCAGTTAAGGGAACTATACCATGGGTATCAGGAAGATACTCTACTTTAAAAAGTCCACCAATCTTGCAACTATCGCAAGAAGTCTCTAATCCAGAAAGGTTCGAATCAGTCATGGTGAAGAAGCAAGGTAAAAATCACCAAGGTTGCCAAAAGTGTTATAAACGCATGTCCGTCGGCTAATAAGTAAGGTGGCAAGGGTGAAAAACCAATGTTCTTCAGACATAATAGATTAAAACCTCAGTCTTGAAAGAGAGGACTAATGGGAGATTGACTAGGTGATGATGTGTAAGTTGAAGTAGTATCTGTAGAAGAAAGAGAAGGTGAAGGAACAGGAAGCAAACGGTCATTCCACAAACAAAGGATTTCGGAGAGAAGTAAATCAGTGGCTAAAAATACAGAGGAGCAATAAAGTCCAAAAACACAACGAACATGGACAATGATCATCATGGAAAGAAGCAGAAAACATGGCTCTGATACCATATTCACACAACACAAGGTGGGGAAACTTTTAAGAAGTTTCTTCAGAGTCAGAGGTGTCACAGACTAGGATAACACAAGAAAATCTACAACAACATATAATAAGTAGAAAGATGATCACAATAAGAATAATAGCCCAGATAAGAAGATAATGCAGAAAACTATATTTGGCCATTTTCTTGATATGAAGCAGTTGTTTTGACAACCTCAGATGGTTCATAACATATTGTTGAGAGAGGTTATTCAAAATGATGAGTTTATTCTGGTCTTCAATTTCAATAGCATTATTGCAAAATTCTCCATAGTTGAATTTGCAATGATAATGGGTTTGAAATGCAGCGAAAAAATCAAAAACATTATAACTAGTTTTGAGGGTAAAATTTTGAAGGATAAATACTTTAAGAGAGTGGATAAGATAAATAAGAAGTGTATAGTTGATGCATTAACAAATCAAGGTATGGGAGAATGATGATGATGTTGTGAAGATTGCAATTTTGTTCTTCATTAGTTATTTTTTGTTTCCTAATAAAATGGAAAAGTTGGTAAATGAAGTTGATTTTGAACTTGTACAAACTGATGAATATATGGATTATCCTTGGGGCAGGGCTCTTTTTGACATGACAATAGAATCCATGAAGGGTAATTTTGTAGTAGATGGAATTCGGCTGGAAGCTGGGAGGGGCAAATACCCGATTACGTACAAGCTTTTTGGGTTTTTAATCACATTACAAGTTTGATTTTATGAGTGTTTTGTTGATACTGATGGTTTGTTTGTCATTCGACATATCAATGGATTTCCTCATATATTAAATTGGACTTGCATTCACAGACCCAATTTCAAGAGCATGGAGAAGGTGCTGAACAATTTATCTGTTTATAAGGTAATTTTTCATGTATTTGATCATGTAGTATACACAACATTTATATTATAATTGAACTATTCTTTGTTGTCAAATTTTATACGTAACACCCCAACTCCCGTATCTTTAAGCATTGGGCACGGCCACCATTCTCTTGACGGTGGACTAAACCAAACGGCGGGCTAGGCCGGTGTTACTTTACAAGTAACACATACTTGACTTTCTTTCTTTTTCAATTACTTCATGCCTTAATTGTATTTAATAGTACATGACTCAAATTTAGGAATTTAATAAGGTAATAATAAAAGAAATAACTGAAATTTATAAACCCAATTAATTAAATAAAATTGAGCACATAATTTGATTAAAAAAATAAATTATTACAATAGAAGATTCAAAACTTGGGCAACATGCCCTTACATAGAAGTTAAAAACTTTTTAAATAAAAGAACCTAACTAATTTTCATGGTCTTCATGTAAATCAATTACCTGAAAAATAGAAGGAAGGGGTGAGCACATAGCCCAATGGATCTTTCTAAACATCGAAATCATTATTTCAATTCAAACAAACCAAGAATATTAAACACTTTTGTACATTAGGTGATTCAAACAAATTTTTGGTTTATAGTTGACATTTGGACCGAAAGTGTAATACCCCAGAATTTTGTCAAATAATTTAAAATAAATAAAATAAGTTAAGTTAATTAATTTCAAAGATTTCAAGAAATTTTGGGTGCAAATTATGGGTTGGCACATGAAAAATAAAATATATTGGAGATATAATCAAGAATTAAACAAATAAGATTTTAATTTGATAATTTATTGAAAATTACAATTTAGTAGAATTAATTATGAAATTTAAGAAGTTACTTAATAAATAAATAGAAATAATACACATATAGGTTAATATTGGTATGAATCAGGTGGGTGTTAGCATAATAAATGTTAATACTACATATTATAGGAATATGTACATAGAAAAATTTATATAATTAAATAAAAATGTAGTATATATGCATTTATTAGAAATAAATAAAGTATTATATAAATATTAATTTATAATTACATAAGGCATTATCTGAAAACGAAATATGAAATAAATAAAAATACATGGAAATGGTAAATATGAATTATTTAATTATTAGCATTAAAAATATTAAGAAAATAGAAAAATATCAAATAAATGCATTATTAAATAATTAGAAAGGAAAAAATATTAGCAAATCATCAAAATAGAAGAGAATATACAAGAAAATCAAGTTTTTATCAATTAGGAAGTGTCTAATTGGCAAAATTCGAATAATAACATTATTAGAAAGCAATTTGGTAATTAGAAACTGCATCCAACGGCTAGAATCCCACAATCCGAACGATCTGAGATCGCACAACCCAAATCAGGCTCGCACCAAATGCACAGGCACACCGAATTATGGAAATCCAACGGCCCAAACTCAATCAGCCAGATCCAACGGTCCAAGTTTTGTTTCCCAAATAAGCTGATGCGTGACTCGAGGATGATCCGAGCGTCTAGATCAAACAAGCATTCAGTAATCGCGAACATGTACATCAATCGAGGAAAATCCAACAGGCCACAGTCGATCAATCCAAATCCAACAGTCTAGGTGGTTTTCGGTAATCGCGAACGCGATCCGCACTCTGTGTTCGAGGATCATCCGACGGTCCAGATCTGCAGTGTAATACGTAAATCGCGAATCGCACTCGAGCAAAATCAATGGCCAGATCGATTTCCATTAATCAAGTGCTGTGCTCGAGGAATATCCAACAGTTTAGATTTGAGGCGCCTAAATAACAGAGATGCGATGCGCAATTCGAGAATGATCCTACGGTCCCGATTAGCTGCTCCGATAAATAACGAAAATTAACTGGGAAAATTCAAAAAATTTTGAAAAAAATTTCGAAAAAATCATGTTTCCAAATTCCAAACTCACTTGCTATTTTCCTATACTTGGGGGCATGAAAATTTGAATTATTGGCAAGTTTTCTACAAAGAAAACACCAAAAACTTACCATTTTACACTATTTTGAACTCTATATAAAGGACCCCTAATGCTCACATTATGTTCATCCCAAATCAAGAGCATAAGTCCCTCTTGAATCTCACTAGCCTTCTTCTTGGCAATCCCCTTAGTTCTTGAGTGATCTTGAACTATTCTTGAGTGTTCTTGAGAGTTCTTGAGTATTTGGAAGACTTGAAGCAACGGAACTCTGCCGGATTTCAAAGGTGTGCAGAAGAGACGCATTTAAGGTAGAAGTGATTTCTCTTACACCCCTTTTTCTTATTCAAAGTTCTAGCTTGTTCATTGGTTGTTTGATTTTTGAAATCATTAATAATTTTAGTTTAAGCATGCTAAAATATTTTTCAATTTTAGATTAGATTCATATTTGAATTTATGTATGCATATTAATCATGTCATGCCTAGTATCATGTTTAGGTTTTATTTCAATATGTGATGCTTGATTTTGAGTGTTCCAGATTAAATTTTCAGTTTGATTATATGCTGAATTTATTTATTTTAGTTTCATGTTTTGAAATTTATTTTATGATTCTAGAATATATGACTTAACAAAGATGATGGTGATAATAACCACGTACCACCATAGCACACATGTGGGTTGCTATGGATGTTCTTTTCATATGATTAGTTCATATGGTTTTAAGACCAAAGTACTTGGTTAGTGGGTAATGTCCCTTGAAGTCCAAAAGTCC
>JAJIYU010021382.1:0-10130 GCA_030144865.1 Tinospora cordifolia | reverse complement strand
ATTTGTAAAGTAACATAGGACCCGGCCCATGGTTAAGTCCACTGTTGCGACAGTTGTTATAACAGTGGATGCAACAGTGGTTATGTCCACAAATGGTTAAGTCCAAGTTAAGAATTCGGGGGTCGGGGTGTTACATTGTTTGAATTGAAATAATGATTTAAATGTTTAGAAAGATCCACTAGGCTATGTGCTCTCACCCCTTCCTTCTATTTTTTAGGTAATTAAATTACATGAAAACCATGAATATTAGTTAGGTCATTTTTTTGAAAGTTTCTAATTTCTATTTAAAGGCATGTTGCCCAAGTTTTAAATTTTCGCTGTAATATTTTTTCTTCAAAATCAAATTATGTACTCAATTTTCTTTAATTAATTAAGTTTATGAATTTCATTCATTTCTAGTATTATTGCCTTTTTAAATTCTTAAATTTTAAGTGAGGTACTGTCAAATGCAATTAAGGCATTACATGGGTGAAATAGAAATTCAAGTGTGTGTCACGTGTAAAGTAACACTGGCCCAACTTGCCAAATGTTACGTCCACTATCAAAGAATTGTATCTATGTCCAATACTCAAAGAATGTGGGGGTTGGGGTGTTACAGATAGTAAATTTTATTAAATTCATGTGAACCCATAAAGGCATAGCCACCCAAAGCATGTACAAGTCACATGGGTGGAACACCATGATCCAATGTACCACACAAGTGATTCAGTACATGCACCAAGCTAGTGATCATGTGTTCCATGCCTCACCTAAGCAAATCTGGTCAATCCATTATGTGTGTGCACACATGTGAATTAACCTAATAAGAAAGGTTTGAAATCTAACTTGATGCTCAAAAACCCTAGCTGTCCCACACTCACAAGAGAAAATAAAAAATGGAAACTTTCCTCTCCCATTTTAGCGCCTAAATTGAGTGATTCTCACATGTAGGACGTCACCCTTGGGTTTAAATCAAATTGGAGAGTTTCCTTAAGCTTAGATATGAATATTAGACTATGTTATGGTGTTCCCTCAAGACTAATAGCATACTCCCCATGCTCAACATCCAAAGAAGAAAGATTTCCATTATACTCCAAGAGTGATCCCAAACAAAAGAAATGGACAAAGGAAATATTCTTGCTCACATGTACTTGCCAAACTAGACTAGAAACTTGCTACACTGACTAGATCACATCCCAACTAATACTAGCATTATTCTAAGTCTAAAAATATTCTTTGATATTAATTAAGAAATTTAATAGAGAATCAAATCATGGCTCATAAGAGAATTGTCAAGTTTAGTGATCCTTGTGCACACTTACCATGTCTCTCTTTTAGTGTATGAAAACCTGTTCAAACCTTGAGAGCTGCCCTAGCTGCCCAAGAAGCCCAAGGACATCCCATATGCTCTTGAGTAACTATAAATACCCCTCTAAGTTGCACACAATCCCTCATTCCAAGAACAAGAGAGATTCTTCACAATAGTGCTCTTAAACTTCTTCTTCTTCTTCTTCTTTTCTTTTTGTTTTCTATTGTGCAAAGGTGAAAGACTTTAGTTCCAGCATTTAGTGATTAGTAGAGAGTTGTTTTCCTAAGATTTGAAAGTGCTAAAGTGAACAGAACCTCTGTTGGAATTTGGGGAAGACATCTCATCTAAGGTGGAAGTTGCTTTCTTAAACACTCTTTTCATATTTGAGCCACTAACATGTTCTTTGTTGGGTGACGTTTTTGTGTTTTTCTGAAAATCATGAGACATGTTTTCACTTCTATTTTTCAATATTTGGGCGTGTTTTCAGTTTTGATAAATGTTCAAGATCATGCATTTATGATGCTTTCATGTTAGTATCATGTTTAGGAGTTATTTTAAAGTTTGGTGCATGATATTGAATTGTAAGTGAAGTTTTTTTGCAATTTATTAAATTTTGAAATTTATTTCCACCTTGTTCTTATATTCTGAAATTTTATTTACATTTCATGAATGTGAGATTTAAGATGAGAAGATGGTGATAAAACCGCGTACTATTATAGTAGACACATAATTGTTATGGGTGTTCTCTTCTTATGATTAGTTCATAAGGTTTACAATGCCTAAGTGATTGGTTGGTAGGTTAGAGTCTCTAAGTCAAAAGTCCAATGAAAATGGCTAAGAATTGTCATATTTCACTCTAAGGAGTCACTTAGTTGAGAACATCAAGGGTTGAAAAACTCTTTTGGTCTAAGTTACAACTTTACACAATCTTGATGCTTGAAACGCCTAATTTTTGAAAGTGTTTAAATTATGGATGTGTTAGTGATTTGAATATAAAAATGGTTGTTTAAGATCCACTGAGCTTAGTGTTCACCTTTCCTTTAACATTTCTTAGGAAATTGAATATGCAAGGATTTGAGACATCTCTTTTGAATTTATTTGAAAATTTCTATGTAAGGCATGTTTGCCTAGTTTTGTTACGAATTCTGCTATAATTATTTTTAATTAAAAGTTATGTACTTTTCTCTTTATGAATTAATAAAGATTAGAATTTCCTTTTATCTCTTATTATGTGGCCTTGTTTAGTTTTTATATTAAGGCATGAGATATTGGAAATAGAAAGTCAACTGTGCGTCACTTGTAAAGTAACACTAGACTCGGCCCGCCTTGTGGTTAAGTCATTGTTTAACAACTGTTTCAATAGTGGTTATGTCCAAACACTTATAGTGAAATCAATGGGGGTTGGGGATTTACGCAGGGCCTCCAATAAAGAGCTTCATATGGAGCCATCTTTATACTTGCTTGATAACTTTTGTCATAGGCAAATTATGCCAGTGTAGTACTTACTCTAGTTTCCTTTAAAGTCAAGAACACAAGACCTTAACATGTCTTGTAATGTCTGACTGTTTCTCTAAGACTAGCCATTTGTTTCGGTCAGATACTATTATCTTGTAGCCATTTGTTTCGGTTAGATACTATCATCTTGTAGCCATTTGTTTCGGTCAGATACTATTTTCCAAGACTTCAACATATCTTGCAATGTCTTATCATGTCTGTAGACTCTAACTATGAAGTGAATTGAGAGTTTTGGTTAGATACTATCGTCTTGGGTACACCATGAAGTCTCACTATTGTAATACCATAAAAAATTTGTACAAAATGAAATAAAATGATAAATGAGATCAAATTCATTTTAGGGATCAACAAAAAAGTAATTGCTAAAAGAAAACCTGTAACACCCCAACCCTCAAGACCTTCAATTTGATTTAAACCACAGGGTGGGCTGAGATCCAGTTACAATTACAAGTTCACAACCTACCTTTCTAATTCCTTTGTCCCAATTCTTATTAAACATGATGAGCATATAATCCACTTTATTTAATTTAATTTAATAAGATAACACAAAGAGATAAAGAACCTTTTCTTTGATCATTATTTGAATTAAATGAGACAAGTACATAACTTAAATTTAAACTATGAAAAGAAAGATAGTACATAACTCTAAAGTAGAAACTATTTTAGCAAAAGTCTAATTTATTCAAAACTTGGGCAACACGCCTCTACATTAAAATAAAAATAGAAACTTTCTAAAAATAAGCATTCTAAGACTTTGTATGCTTCATTGCTTAATTCAATTTGCTAAAAAGATAAGAGAGAAAGGGTGAGAACATAGCCAGTTGATCTTTTTCAAACAATCAATTCATTATCTTAGACTAATATCACATTCAATTTCAAATACTCATAAACAATTAAGCAATTCAAACATTTTTTTATTACTATTGTAATTCAGATTGAAAGGGGGTCTAATCCTTTGATGTTCTTATCCAAAATTATACCTCCCTTTGAGTGGAAAGACAAATCATTAAGTCACATTCCATTGGATTTAGGGTCTCTTGCCCATAGTCCAAGTATTTCGTGCTAGACCCAAACACACAGTACAACAAACCATATACCCACAATATATGTAAAGAACACTTATAGTATCCCTTTGGATCACTATGACAGTACGTGGTTTTTAGTCTCAACTTCTTTTATTTACTTCTAATGATCATGAAACATAGGTAAAATAAATAAATTTAGTATGTTCAACATATAAACATTAAGCATGATTATTCTTAATAAAATAAGCATAATCATGCATAATCTAAGTATGACATGGTTTCATGATCAAGTAAACATAGCATACATGCTAAATTGAAAATTAAATCATGTTATTCAAACCTAAACATGCATTCCAAACAAAATTTAAATATGCATGAACATGGTATAAAACTAAAACGATGAAGTGGAGGTTCTAGAAATTACTTCCACCTTGTTTTGCACTTTCTTGAAAATCCGGCGGAGTTTTTATAGTCAAAGTACTTCAAGAACATGAAACTACTCAAAAACAATAACTTCTCGCTTAAGAACACTCAAGAACAAAGGAAAAGTGAGAAGGGGTTCCAAGAAAAAGGTTTAGAAAGAACTAGAAGACTTGTCAACTCTTGCTCTGGGATGAAGAAAAGGTGAGCAGAGGGGGGCCATTTATATAGATATTTTTGTGCACATAAGGGGACGATTTGGGAATCTTTGCATTAGCCACTTTCCATTTCCCTTGAGCACGTTTTTTTGCATGTGGGACCACTAGGGTTTCCTCTCTCTTGTGTGCACATACACATGGTTTAGGCAAGTGTTGATTAGGGTTTCCTTTTCATGTGTGAACACAATCTTGGCTTGGACCACTTGCTAATCTTTGTTTCGACGTTAATCTAGGTGTGAGAGACTTTCGAAGTGTGGGTTATTCTCTTTTGTTCTCAAGAATCATGTTAGTAACTTTCTAATTTTTTTCAACATAGGAAACTTCTTAATTTATTTTAGTTTTTGATTCCTTTTCTTGTGCACACCAAATCAACATGATTTGACAACCTTTGTAACACCCCAATGCCCAAGAGACATGTTTAAGCTCACAAGGCGGGTTGGGTCCCATGTTACATTTATAAGTGTACAACTTATATCTCAATTCCTTTATTCTAATACTTATTGAAATACTCATAAGTACACTTCTATTGAGTTTAAAATTCAACAAGATAATACAAGTAAATAAACGAAAACGTCAAAATCTTTATTGATAAGATAAAGAAATACATTATTGAATTCATATAACCAAAAGAAAGAGTATATAACTCTAAAATTTGAAACAAAAATTCAGCGTAAGTCTTTATTCAAAATTTGGGCAATATGCCCTTACATAGAAATTTTCTAAAAATAGACTTTATAATCCCTTAGCAAGCTTGATCATGCATTTCAAGTTCTTGAAAAATAAAAGGAAGGTGTGAGTACATAGCCCAGTAGATCATTCATCAAACTATTAATTTATTAATTCAAATCAAAAGTATATCCAATTTCAATCACTTAGAAGCATTAAGCGTTTCAAACAACATCTTGTTAGTATTGTATATTTGACCAAAATGGGTTTTTAATCTCTTGATGTTCTTCATTAAAATACTCCTCTTCTGGGATGTAATGACAATTCATCTTGTCAGATTTCATTGGAAATAAAGATCACATGTCCACATTCTAAGTATTTTAAAACACATTACACTTAGTGATGTTACTCATACACACTAAGTATATACAAAGAATACCCATAGCATCACTTAGACTGCTATGATGGTACATGGTTTTTATCTTCACTTTCTCATATTTAATAGCAAATAAATATGAAAAAAGATCATAATAATTAATATCAAAATTTAAATAATTAAGAGAACATGAAAAACATATATGACATGCTTGAAAATTCAAAAATAAGCCTAAGCATGGTTTCTAAGCATGTTATGCTATCATGTATGAACTAAAACATGAAAACATATTAAATTGAAAATAAAACGTGATCAAACATGCTTCAAACTAAAATATAAACATGCTGAAAACTAAAACAAATATCAATATACTAAAGACATGAAGTAGTAAAGAAGGAGTTTTAGAAATCCCCCCCACCTTAATCTGAGTTTCCTTTGAATCCGACAGAGGTGCCCCTTATTTACTACTTTCAGAACATCAAGAAATTTTATCCACTAACAAAAACTACTTCAACAACTCTCTAAAATACTAAAATAAGAACTCCTCACACAAGAGAGAAAAGAGGGTGAGAAGAGGTGCCAAGAAGAGGGCAAGAGCAAACAAAGAGGGAAGTGTCAACTCTTTGCTTTGGGATGAGATAAAAGTGAGCAAGAAGGGGTTTATATCGATGTTCATGAGAGCATATGGGACATCCTAGGGTAACCTTGGGTAGCTTGGGCAGCTTACAAAACTTTGGGCAAGTTTCTATACATAAAGGGGATGGTTTGCATAAAGAGGGCAAGTGTGTTCATGGTTGGCAAGTGGGACCGCTATGACTTTCTAATTCAAAAGATATGGGTACAATCTTGTTTCTTAAATATGTGCGAACATAAAAGAGGTTTCAATCATATTCTAATTCAAATGGGACGTCCCCTATGTGCTCCTGGCAACTTTCCCTTTTGGTTTTCTTGCTTGCTCATCACACAAACACACAAGGAATACTTTCCTATTTTCTTATTTCTTGGATATCAAGCATGGGTGTACAATATCAAATTTAAGGGACACCATACAATAGTCAAAGATGTTTATCTTGGTTTCAAGAAACTATCTAAAAAGGGTTGTTCACATGTGTGCACACACACATGTACATGGTTGGGTCGATTTTGGCTTAAGTGGGTGTGGGTGTACACAATCAAGTGGGGGTGGCCATGACTTCATGGGTTCACAAAAATTAAATAAAATTAATATTAATATCTCCTTATTTACATAGAATTATGATTTATATCCTATAGTTTTGGAATCACATGAACCTAATGCACATTTTAAGGTATGGTTTGACCCTAGGTGATTTTCTTTCAAAAACTTTCCTTATTTAAGACCCACTGAGGTCACCAGGCAAATGAAAATTCAAATCTTGGCTAGTTGTTCTAATTTTTGAACATTTCATACTGAGGTCACCAGGCAAATGAAAATTCAAATCTTGGCCAATTGTTCTGATTTTTGAACATTTCATTCATTTTTTTTGTTCGTGTCATTTCGTTTCATTTCGGGTCATTTCGACCCTCCGAAGTACCCTAAATGACAATTTTTTCTAATTTGGACCCCTTGAAGGTCGTTTGGCAAATGAAAACCCTAACCTCAACCAATTATTTTAATTTTCGGATATGTTGTCCAATTAGTTGGTTCATGTCACCTTACTTTATTTCAAGTTGTTTTTGGTCCCTAAAGGTCGCCAAATGAGACTTTCGAAAACCTGCCAAATTTAGCCCAAAAATGAGCTTGGTTTCATTTTGTACCCAAATTTCACTAAATAAATGATAAATTTCATTTAATTGAGTACAAAAAATTCAGGGTATTACAACGTTCTATTTTAAATTTGAAATGTCTAACATTTTTCAGCAACTTCTATTCTTGAATTGGAAACTTCCAATCTTGTTCCTTGGGCGTTTAAAAACATTTTTCAGCAACTTCTATTCTTGAATTAAAAACTTCCAATCTTGTTCCTAAGGTGTTTAGAAACATTTTTCAGCAACTTCTACTCTTGAAAGTCATGTGAGCAAGGCAATATTTCCTTTTCTTTGTGAGTGTTCACCAAGCAAGGACAAACTTGACAGTTTGCATGATTTATTTTTGGTGCCATACTATGAGTATGGAAATTTTCTAATTTAGATCATGCCTTCTTTTTTTGACTTCTTGGATGTCTTTGTGTGTATGGACTTGGGGTGCACATGATCATGGCACATTGAAACTTCTTATTTCTCTATTGGGCATACATGAACAACTTCCAAAATTGGTTTAAGAAACTTTCCTCTTTTTTTCTTGCTTGTTTGGACGTTAAGTTGAAGGGCACATGATCATTGTAGGTTGTGCACATGGGATCATCCTTTATGGTTTCTAATATCATGTACAAGGACATCTCATGTGAGGTGCACATGCCTATGCCCACATTTCACACTTTTGGGTCCACATAAATTTAATAAAAATTCATCTCTCATATTTGGCTAGGATTTTCTTTATTTTATTTCCTAATTCCCATTTTTGTAAACCATACTAGGCAAATGAACCCTTAATTGGACATATAAAATAAATTTCGGATGCTCAGATCATGTGAGGTGTTCATTCCATTTCATTTTATTTCTTTTTCTTAAATTTCACTCCCTTGAAAGAGTTTTTTTAAGCAATTAAACTTGCTTATTGATCCATGAAATGAATTTGTGTCTCATTTATCATTTCATTTCAGTCTTTACAATGTTTTCATGGTGTGACAACCTACCCTCCTTAGAAAAATTTCATCCTTGAAATTTGAACACATTCAGGGATTCTCGGTATATAAATATATACCAAAATTTAGTGCAAGAATATACATGTAACGTGGGGAAATGAGAATAGAAAGCTTGATTTGGATAACAAACATTTAATTATATGCCACAGCAATGGGCATGACTAAAAAATTACATTGGCACAAAATGTAAATATGCATTGTAAAGAGGGGCTAATATGGTATAAAACTTGGGACATGACACAATATATAAGTTGTGTGGATCACAAGGGTGGTTTTGAAGCTTTTTTCTGTGACTCAAACGAATTATACCAAGCTTATACCATATAACAATATAAATTAGAAACAATGGTAAAGTATTATTTCTAATTTTGCAAGCCAAGTCAATTTATTTAATAAATTAGAATTATATTTTAGTTTATCAAATATTAGCAAGATATCTAATTAGGTTATCATTAGTAAATTTATATTAGTGAATATTTAATGAAAAATCTGGGTATAATTTAAATTTGTAGCCTAATTAAAAAATAAAATAAAAATAATAGTGTAAAAATATAAGATGAAAAAAGAAATCTTATTCCAAGGTTTATTATATAAGGTTTTTTAAATTTATTAAAGAAAGACTAGTATGATTATTTAGTATACTAAATAATTAAAAAAATTATTTAATAAATTAAACTATATTATTGAATGCAAGAAAATTAGTAAGTTTATTTAATCAGTACGTGTAATTTATGTATTAAACTATATTATGTGAAAACTTAGGCATAATTTATCGTGTAGCTTAATTGAATATATATATATATATATTAAAGAAAATAGAAATGAAAAATTTATTAGTCACATTAAATAATAAATCCTGATTAGCAAATTATATATTTATATGTTACAAAAGTAAAGTGAGAAATATTATTAATCAGTTATTTAAGTAAATTACCTAATTAGCTAGTTGATTTGGATTTAATACATCACACCAAAAAAAAATGGAAACAAAATATATAGAATTTACAATTTAATTGTACAATTGAAATAGAATAGAAATATAAATTAGAGATTGAAAAAATTTCACAAAGATCAGATAATATAAATAATAAGAAATTTAGATACTACAAATAAAGGAAATCTCAAAATAAAAATATAGAAGTATTAGCAAGTTTATATTATACAGATATAGGTTGAAAAAAATAGCAATATATGAATTAGAAAAATTAACAATTAAATATGTATATAGATATCGTTTATATTAGTAAAATATAGTGAGGAAAAAAATAAAACAAAATAAAATATGGGCACACTGCCCAATATATATATATATATAGAAATAATTATATATATATATATATATGGATTGCTTTCAGAAAAAAAATAGCACACTGAACGAAAAGAAAAGAAAAAATAAAACTAAAATGAAATAAAAATTTGGTGGCACACCGCTCGAAAAGAAAACCAAAATAAAAAATCAAACATTATATATATATATACATATATATATATATATATATATATATATATATATATATATATATATATATATATATATAGAAGTATTGAGAATTACGTAAATTGTCTCAAAATATAAAGTGAATTGCATGTATTAATTTGGGAAGGGCTGCCAATATATTTATATAAATATATATAGAAAGAATGAATTTGTAATACCCCAGAATTTTGTCAAAAAAATTTTAAATAAATAAAATAAGTCAAATAAATTAATCTCAAAGATTTTAAGAAATTTTGGGTGCAAATGGTGACTTGGCACATGAAAAATAAAATAAATTAGAGATATAGTGAAAATTAAACAGATAAAACCTTAATTTGATAATTAAATAAAAAAAATTAAGGTTTAGTAAATTAAATAAATAA
>JAJIYU010021381.1:0-10054 GCA_030144865.1 Tinospora cordifolia | reverse complement strand
TCTTTCAGCACCTTTCTGATGCCAAGGTATTTTCAAAATTTGATTGCAAATCTGGATTCTGGCAGCTTGGGATCGATCCAGATGATAGGCCAAAGACTGCTTTTGTGATTCTTGGACACCATTATCAATGGATAGTCATGCCGTTTGGACTAAAAACTGCTCCCTCTATCTTCCAACGAGCCATGACCAAAATCTTCTCAGGAATACAGCACCAGGGATTGAGATATATAGATGATATACTTCTTTTTTCCAATGACATATCATCACATATTGATCTTGTGCAGAAATTCCAGGAAATTTGTATTTCTGTTGGCCTCATGCTTTCAGAAAAAAAGATGTAGTTATTCCAGGCCTCTACTGATTTCTTTGGAATGGAAATTTTAGCAGGACGACTTACTTTGCAGCCCCATATCTCAAGCAAGCTCTTGGACTTCCCAGTTGTTCTACCAGACAAGGTGACCATCCAACAGTTCTTAGGACTTGTCAATTATATGGGCCTTTTCATCAAAGATCTTTCTCAATACACGAGTAAGCTTTCTATGCTTTTGAAAAAGTCTCCTCTACCCTGGACAGAAGAACAGACCAAAGCAGTCTAGACTCTCAAGCTCAAGGCCCAGACATTACCACCGTTACAGATACCTAGCAATGGTCGGCGAATTCTTCAAACAGATGCTAGTGATGAATACTAGGGTGCAGTCCTTCTAGAAGAATCCCCAGATAACACTCGCTCTATCTGTGGCTATAAAAGTGGTGTCTTCAAACCTTCGGAACTACACTATCACTCCACCTTCAAGGAAATTTTAGCAGTCAAAAGAGGCATTGAGAAATTTCAATTCCATTTGGTTAGACATTCTTTCCTCATTGAGATGGATATGTCTAGTTTTCCTAAGATGATAAATTTTAAATAGAGAACGATACCGAATCCACAGCTCCTTTGATGGGCCAACTGGTTCTCTCAGTTTAATTTTTCAGTTAAGCATATCTCTGGGAAAACTAATGTCTTAGCTAATTTTTTATCCAGGCATCATCACTCTTCTTTCATTGGCGTAATTGGATCTTCTTCTTCTAACCCAGATCCCTTTTATGGTGCACATGTTCCCCCAGATATTATGGCCGCTATCTCTACATTACCGGTTGAACTTAGGGAAATCATTTATTGGAAAATTCCAGATCAGCATGTCATTGATGGTCTCCTTAAGGTTCTGACTCGCAAACATGGCATATTTTTTGGCCATGTTCCTCATCTTGTCAAACCTTACTTATTTCTTTTCCGTATTATTAGTTCTTACTACTTCCCTAAAGAAGCCAACTATTTTTTAATGCACCTCTTGCGGTCTTGGTGGATTGGATTTTCCCTCGATAAGCATCTCTTATATGCTAATCTCTTTCAACAACGGCCCCCTCATCAAGAGCTCGAGCCTGATGCTACCAGGTTTTACTATTTCCTGTTAAAGTTTGCCACTCATGATCAATGGTTGGCTCAGCTTGCAGGATGGCCCCAAAGGTTTCTCACCATTGCATTTTTTGCACCACTGGCCTCTCTGCAAAGGTACACTAGTATTGGTGATGATTCTATTGTAGCAGTTGAAGAGGAATGTTCCCATCAAATCCTTCGTGGATATCAGAGGTTATTATTCTTCAACACTCATATCCGTCATTCTTATCCAGGATCACAACCGGGCCGACGGCATGAATTTTTTATGGCAGTTGATCCCCCATTTTGGCCCAGTTTCCATCAATTTCAGTATTTCCAACAGGACATGATTCGATGGAATGAAACTACAGGAACCTCAAACTAGCCCAGACCCACACCACCATATCACTCAGGACTCTTATATGGGCGTGCAAGCCTTAGTGAACCCGAAAACCATCTTTGGGATATTTTGCATGTACTACTGGATGACTATCTTGTTGAAAATCCCACTCACCTTGAAGATGTCAATCGAACCGCCACAACTCCACACTGGCTAAGTGAAGATGTCAATCGAACCGCCACGGCCCCACTCTGGCTCCCCAGTTCATCATCCTCAGAAGAAGATTAGACCACTCAGCTGATAAGAGATTAAACCACTCAGCTGATAAGACAAGCACACTCAGGCACGCTTGTCCTTTTCCTTTTCTAAAGCACATGCTCACTCTATTATTGTGCTCTTTTACAAAAGTGGTCCAAGGGTCCCCGCCAGCATGCTCTATTATTATACTCTTTTGTAAAAGTGGTCCAAGATTCTCAGACAGTATGCTCTATTATTGTGATATGAAAGTGGTCCATGATACTCTGTCGTGCTACTTTACCAGAAGATTGGTGCTCCTCCAACAACACCATCACGTGAAGCTAGCCTGGCCATGCATGAACTACATTGGATTCCTTATCTTGACAAGGTCTATATAAGGCATCCATTCTCTACAAGAAATCATCGAAGAGTGGAGTCCTTGTATTGAGTCCAGTGTTCAGTTTTTAAGTTTTCCTTGTAATGTTGTATGCATTTTTATTTTCAAGTGTGTAATGTCTCATTTATCTAAGTTATTCGGTGTGTTACCCCTTTGGCTTGTCATAGTCCTTGTTATTGTGGTCATCATTATAATAATATTGGTATCTGAGCCATGCGTTAAGTTTAGTGCTCTCGGACACAATGATTCTGGTCCCTATAGTCTGTGTTTCTAGACTTTTGTTTATTGCACACAATCTTTCTGTGACATCTCAGACGTAGAACTCTTTTATCTCTGGGATATCCGGTGTCAATCAGTACTTACTGTTTCCCCGGCTTCTTCCACTTCATACTATACCTCATCACTTGTCTCTTCCCCTTGTGGCCCATTATCCCCAGGATACTCGGACTAGTAAGCTTGGCGATACTTAATCTTTTTAAGTAAGTCCTGTCTGAAAACCAGTATTACTGTTCCCTTGTTTTTGTTTTTGTCCACCCTACCAGCAAAGCTGTTTAGTCATTGTGAACCAGCCGTGTTAGCCGAGGAAGGCGTTTGAAGGCATCTCTCACCATTAGACGTGAACAATTGCTTGGTAAGAATTGGTATAAAGAATGGAAACTTCTTCAGTTCTCAACACTTCTTCCCTTGAAGTCTCTTGTATTTCAGCCAAGATTGATGGGTTATATGAAGTTGAATACCTGCCTTATTCTAGTGGAACGATCCCACTCACAGAACTTGTTCCCATCCTACCCCAGAGTGTTTATACACTTCCTTCTACTTCTTTTCATAAGAAAGTCAAAAAACTGTTCAGCAGACACACACCTCAAAGTCCAGTCAAAGAGTATGTCTAGATCTCAAATTTTAATGAACACCAGATCCCTGCCGATCAAGCCGAACATTTCTTCCCAGTTGCTTTACCTACCTCTCTTTTGCCCCAATGGAGAAAAGATGGCTATACTCATCTGCACTATGGTGCAGTAAAGATGTCCATCACTTTCCATGGAAGAAAAGCTACAGAAGCTATTTCCCGAATAGCTCTTCTTGATTCCCGCATGATTTGCTATTCTGATGCGGTGATTGGTACTATTCAAACCACTCTCAATTCTGGCACTGTGTTCGTTACCTTTTATCCAAATTTCAATGTGTCTTTAAAAGACCCACATGCTTTCACCACCCTTACTCTTCAAGCTCAGTTAACTGGCGCCCCGCAGATCCAAACTGCTTTGGCTGCAACCATCCATTAGTAGGTTGCTTATCGCGTTCAAAACCACGCGATAGATGTTCTTTACAAAGGTTCTTCTCTTGATGGCCTTATGCTTGACATCAGTTCTCAAGGTGCTGTCTCACACACCTTCCTTCCAAGAACCATACCTCCTAGTAGACTCCAGCAGTTGTTCCCACAAAGCTGGCTGACAAGTTATGAGGCTCGGTTCCAGGCGAATGAAGTCCGCCAGTCCACCCAAGCTGTCTATAATAGACGTCAAGACGGACTTGTCGAGACTACTTTTCCAACACCTCCTTTGGTGCAGTCCCGACCATCTTCTGCCAGCATTAATTTTGTTGATATCACAGAACCCCCTGCTGTTGCACATCATTGGTGTGATACATGCAATTGCGAAGAAGATGCATTTGAAGTTAAGTATGATATTGAGAAGCCGCGTCGCAAGACCTCTCAACAATTCTTTGCCGCTAGATACGACTCTGGTGACCCGACAGTCGATTTTATTAAATCCTCATCAGGAAGGTATCAATACTATGTCTTACTTTCTGATTATTCTACTGATGATGATTTTGATGATCAAGTCAGCAGAAAGTCCGATGATGAGGAAGACTATTACCCTGATGATGATGAAACTGCCCCTGAAGAGAGCTGTTTTGTTCTCACTGAACATTCTAGTGCTTCTCCTCCACCTTCTGGCATGGAATGGTCTACTGACCCACTTACTGGATGTCCCCTCCAGTACCAGATTAAGCCGTCAAAAATCATGACACCTGAGGGACCAGCTTTTCAAACTCTTAATAATTCTGATGCAGTGCTCAATTGGCAGTCCAACAATGCCCTTTACCAAAATGACCTCCTTCAGTCCATCCTCCATAAACAGTAGCAAACACTGACCCAACAAACTGCACATGATCAACTAATCGCCTCTCTTAGAGCCCGAATTGACCAAGTGCATAACCAGCTGTTAGATCTTGCCAATTTCATTACCCATTATTCACAGATTGAAGCTGTCCGTGGCCCACTAGAAAGGGAACATGAATCTCTCAAAAACCAACTTCGTGACCTAACAAATTCACCGCCTGATCCTCCAAGGAATCCCTTTTTTACTCCTCACATTATCCCGTCACCTTTTAAACCACCCTCCTTTACCATGCCATCCCTATTTCCTCCAAATTACCAGCTTCATAGTAAAAGGCCTCCACCTCAAACCTCCCGACCACGTAGTGGCTTAACCTTTAAATCCCCATTCCAGCAACCGCCTTTTGAACCACCATCTCCTCCTGATCCTTTTCCCAATTTTTCCCCACGTTTTCCATCCCCATCTTCACAAAAACGGCGAGATAAAGGAAAAGAAAAAATAGTAATGACAATCTCTTCCTTTGAACCTGAGATCCAAGCTTCTTCGAAACCTCAGCCAATTCCTGACATCTTAGAAAATCCCTTGAGTTCTTTTCTTGAGTATGTGGCTCGTCGTTATGACCAACCCACAATTGCCATGGCAGACCCAACCCCTGATGAACCCTCGTCTGCAGGATCTACCTCTTCTACCTCTCCTGACTCTTCTTCGGACGAATCCGATTCTTCTCTTGATATACTCGCTGCTGATTCTAGACCAGGAGAGACTTCACAACCTAAACCAGAACCCACTGAGCCTCCTCATGGTCCTGCACCATTACACGAACATCCACCTGATGAAGCAGATGATTTGAAATCTGATTTTCCTCCTCCTCGAGGCAAACCCTCCAAATCCAGTGTTTTTAACACATTTAACCTGGATTCTCTCCCCTACGAGGACTGGCCATATTTTTTCAATGATATGCTCTCATGGTGTCTTGCCAAGGCTATTAAACATGGAGCAATTGATCCAATTATTATTGAAAAGCTCCTCACCCGACTTTCTGGTAGTCTTAGAGATTGGTGGAATGCTCAATAGCCCTATAAGCAAACTGCATTATTGCAACAGACTGTCTCTAACTTTCTTTTGACAATTTTTGAAGCATTTTTCGGACCATGGGACCATCATGTTGAACTAGCAAGAGAAAAATATTTGGCTACAAAATGTTGCTCTTTTCGTCTCAAGACTATGTAGAAACATTATGAGCAGATGTCCAAATGGTTCTATCTGATTAAAGGAGTAAATGATGTCAATCTTAAGACAGTTTTCCTCCTCTCCTTCCAGAGCCCTGTTGTCAAAAGAGCACAGGAATACATGGCTACACACAAAAAGACCATTCAAGACAGCACTTTAGGACAGTTATTCTCATACATCAAAAATGGTCATCAAGGTCTTTGTGCCCAGTTTAAGATTGTCCAACGTGCTCACCACCTGAGCAAAGCTTTCAACAGTGCTTGTCAAGAAGCTGTTCCTAAATGCCATGCTTTTGAACCTTGCTCCTGCAAACAGAAGTCTGTCTTCCCGAAATCCTCCAAAGTTCCTAGACGTTCTCGTCATAAGGAACAAAAAAAGTCTCCATCTTGCAAGAAATGGAAGTTTTTACAACGGAAACCTTTCCGTGGTGAAACGGCTGACTCCTGCTGTTTTATCTGCAAGAAAAAGGGTCATTATGCCAAGAATTGTCCAAAGAAGACGAAGAATCATGCAGCCCTTCTTGAAAAGATTACAGCATTAACGGATACGAAAGCTTCTGACATTGAATCTATATTTGAAATCCAAGATGAATTCTCTTCTGAAGCCCTCATGGCTATCTTAGCAACCGAAGCTTTTGTCTTACATTCTTCCTCTCCCTCAGTCAGTGGCATTTCCAACCTGCCTCACGTAAAAGTACAAGTTTATCTCTCTCCATATCACCATCTTATCACACTAACTGCTTTGCTTGATACAGGTGCTGCAGCAACACTCATGGACCCCTCTTTGTTGCCTACTGAATGGTGGAAACCCCACCATCTAACATTTAATACTGTTGGATCAAATCCATTGGTTGTTACTCTTATCAGCAAGCCTGTGAAGATTAAACTTCACCCATTGCTGACATTCAAGCATCGAATCCTTGGCGCATCAGGATTGTCTAAACCATTTATCATTGGTTATGACATCTTACAGAAGATCAAGCATCCCACTTGGACTCCACGAGGACTCAAGACAGATTTTGCTTTTGTCCCGTGGATTTCTACAATTTCTGAAGGAACTCAATTTGCAGAATACTCTTCAAAGATTCAAGATTTGAAGACTTCATTGGTACATAAATGTTGTGCAGAAAGTCACACAGCTTTCCTCTCCAAATGCAATCACCCACTATGGACGAACAATGATTATTTTATTAAGCTTCTTTTTAAGCTTAATGAAGATATAAATCCTACCAAGGCATCTCATCCTGGTATGCCTCGTTCCCAGCTTACTCTTGCTGTGCAGGAACTTAACCAGTTGAAAGAGGAAGGTTTAATTGAACCAACTACATCACCTTGGGCATGTGAAGCATTTCATGTCAATAAGCGGTCTGAACAAGTTTGTGAAAAACTTCGGTTGGTTATCAATTACCAGCCTCTTAACGTCTTTCTTAAAGATGATAAGTTTCCACTTCCTCGACCCGAAATCCTCTTTTAGCACCTTTCTGATGCCAAGGTATTTTCAAAATTTGATTGCAAGCTTTCTATGCTTTTGAAAAAGTCTCCTCCACCCTGGACAGAAGAACAGACCAAAGCAGTCTAGACTCTCAAGCTCAAGGCCCAGACATTACCATTGTTACAGATACCTGGCAGTGGTCGGCGAATTCTTCAGATAGATGCTAGTGATGAATACTGGGGTGCAGTCCTTCTAGAAGAATCCCCAGATAACACTCGCTCTATCTGTGGCTATAAAAGTGGTGTCTTCAAACCTTCGGAACTGCACTATCACTCCACCTTCAAGGAAGTTTTAGCAGTCAAAAGAGGCACTGAGAAATTTCAATTCCATTTGGTTGGACATTCTTTCCTCATTGTGATGGACATGTCTAGTTTTCCTAAGATGATAAATTTTAAATAGAGAACGATACCGAATCCACAGCTCCTTCGATGGGCCAACTGGTTCTCTCAGTTTAATTTTTTAGTTAAGCATATCTCTAGGAAAACTAATGTCTTAGCTGATTTTTTATCTAGGCATCATCACTCTTCTTTCATTGGCGTAATTGGATCTTCTTCTTCTAACCCAGATCCCTTTGATGGTGCACATGTTCCCCCAGATATTATGGCCGCTATCTCTACATTACCGGTTGAACTTAGGGAAATCATTTATTGGAAAATTCCAGACCAGCATGTCATTGATGGTCTCCTTAAGGTTCTGACTCGCAAACATGGCATGTTTTTTGGCCATGTTCCTCATCTTGTCAAACCTTACTTATTTCCTTTCCGTATTATTAGTTTTTACTACTTCCCTAAAGAAGCCTACTATTTTTTAATGCACCTCTTGCGGTCTTGGTGGATTAGATTTTCCCTCGATAAGCATCTCTTATATGCTTATCTCTTTTAGCAACGACCCCCTCATCAAGAGCTCAAGCCTGATGCTACCAGGTTTTACTATTTCCTGTTAAAGTTTGTCACTCATGATCAATGGTTGGCTCAGCTTGTAGGATGGCCCCAAAGGTTTCTCACCATTGCATTTTTTGCACCACTGGCCTCTTCGCAAAGGTACACTAGTATTGGTGATGATCCTATTGCAGCAGTTGAAGAGGAATGTTCCTATCAAATCCTTTGTGGATATCAGAGGTTATTATTCTTCAACACCCATATCCGTCATTCTTATCCAGGATCACAACCGGGCCGACGACATGAATTTTTTATGGCAGTTGATCCACCATTTTGGCCCAGTTTCCATCAGTTTCGGTATTTCCAACAGGACATAATCCGATGGAATGAAACTACAGGAACCTCAAACTGGCCCAGGCCCACACCACCATATCACTCAGGACTCTTATATGGGCGTGCAGGCCTTAGTGAACCCGAAAACCATCTTTTGGATATTTTGCATGTACTACTGGATGACTATCTTGTTGAAAATCCCACTCCCCTTGAAGATGTCAATCGAGCCACCACAGCTCCACACTGGCTAAGTGAAGATGTCAATCGAACCGCCATGGCCCCACTCTGGCTCCCCAGTTCATCATCCTCAGAAGAAGATTAGACCAGTCAGCTGATAAGACAAACACACTCAGGCACGCTTGTCCTTTTCATTTTCTAAAGCACATGCTCACTCTATTGTTGTGCTCTTTTACAAAAGTGGTCCAAGGGTCCCCGACAGCATGCTCTATTATTATACTCTTTTGTAAAAGTGGTCTAAGATTCTCTGACAGTATGCTCTATTATTGTGATATGAAAGTGGTCCATGATACTCTGTCCTGCTACTTTACCAGAAGATTGATGCTCCTCCAATAACACCATCATGTGAAGCCAGCCTGGCCCTGCATGAACTACATTGGATTCCTTATCTTGACAAGGTCTATATAAGGCATCCATTCTTTACAAGAAATCATCGAAGAGTGGAGTCCTTGTATTGAGTCCAGTGTTCAATTTTTAAGTTTTCCTTGTAATGTTCTATGTGTTTTGGTTTTCAAGTGTGTAATGTCTCATTTATCTAAGTTATTCGGTGTGTTACCCCTCTGGCTTATCATAGTCCTTGTTATTGTGGTCATCATTATAATTATATTCTGTCGATGTTTTTGTATGATCCTCATCTGTGATGATTCCGCTTCAGACTCTAAATCTTAAACTCTCTATTGTTGTGGCAAATAAAATCTTTTCATAACTGGTTAGTAAAGGGCACATCCCCAATCAAGATCAGGGGTGGATTTCATCACCACGCCTGGCCCTAATCTAGGTTAACCATCACCTATGCATGCATCCAAGCTAGTAGATTAGCTTAATTAAAATCAAGTATTAAATTGGCCTTAGGTGTTGTATCGAGCTCAATAGGGAGAATTTGGACATAAGTTGCACCAATTTTGTTGGATTAGCCCAGTTGATGTCTAGAAAAGCCTTGTCCCTAGTAACTATAATATGTGAAAGGGAGGCAGCTATGCTGTTCTAGGAGTTGGGTGACTTAAGAGGACCTTACCCTATGCATGTGCCCCGCCTAACTTTCTTGGAGGCTGATCTGGTTGATTTGTCTAAAACACCAAATTGGAGGCTTGTGGCGTTCTTTATAGGAGCTGTCTAGTTTTTAGGTGGTGTTAGCCCATTAATCTCACGTTCTTTTTGGAGTTGTTTTTTTAGTGTTTAGGAATTGTTTTGTTGTTTGCACAGAGTCCAAATCACTCATAGATAAGTCACATTCTAGTTGAGTTACTTTTGGTGCATGCACGGTAGACGGTCACAAAATCCTGAGTTAGTACCATTTAACCCTGACATTGAAAGTTTGGTTCGTAGATTTAAGGATAATCTAGTGCTTGAAATGGCTGAAGATAACGATGTGAGAAA
>JAJIYU010021380.1:0-10087 GCA_030144865.1 Tinospora cordifolia | reverse complement strand
ACACTTCCCTCTTTGCTTGTTCTTACCCTCTTTTGGCACCTCTTCTCACTTCTCTTTTCTCTCTTGTGTGAGAAGTTCTGATTTTAGTATTTTAGAGAGTTTTTGAAGTAATTTTTGTTGGTGGTTAAAAGTTCTTGAAGTTTTGAATGTGGTAGATAAGGGGAACCTCTGCTGGAGTCAACAAGAAACTCAAATTAAGGTAGAGGGGATTTCTGGAACACTACCTTCTTATTTTGAATTCCTAGCAAATTCATGCATGTATAGTTTTAGATTTCAGCATATTTAATATCAGTTTTCAGCATGTTTAATCATGTTTCAATTTTGATTTAACATGTTTTTATGTTTTAATCACTCATGAAAGCATGTTGTGCTTATAATCCATGTTTAGGATTTTTTTTTCAAAGTTTTAAGCATGTCATATGATGTTTTCATACTTTCTTGGTTGTTTAAAATTTTAAAATTTATATTTTAAATTTCTTTTATGATTATGTGATCTTAAACATAAGAAAATGAAGATAAGAACCACATACTCGCATGGTAACCCGTATGGGTGCTATGGGTGTTCTTAACACATGCTTGAAGTGTGTGGTTGCAAAGTGCAACTAAAGGATACTTGGTATGTGGCATCTAATGGAAAATAACAAAGAAATGTCTTTCTAACCTAAAGAGGGGTATCTAAATTAAAAATATCAAGGGAGTAGAATCTCTTTTAGTTATAACATCAACTTGAACCAATTTGATGTATGAATCACTTAATGTTTGAAAGTGTGAATTTGGATGTGTTAGAGATTTTGAAATAATAAGCTAATTGTTTGACGGATGATCTACTGGGCTATGTGTTTGTCCCTTTCTTTTTAACATTTTCAAAAAATTAAATATGATGGCAATGAAAATCTGATAGTGGCTATGTTTAGAAAGCTTTTATTTTCTTTTATTCAATGTAAGGGCATGTTATCAAGTTTTGTTTTATTAGACTCCCGCTGAATTTTTATTTTTAAAGAGTTATGCACTCAAGTTTATGAGTTAATTTAAGAATGTAAGTTTCTTTACTTTATTTGAATAAATAAAGAGTTTGAAGTATTCATTTTTCTACTTGTATTGTACTTGTTGAATTGAATATTAAGCACAATGAAAAGTGTATTCCTGTGGGATTTCAATAAGTGTTAGAACAAAGGAATTGAGATGCAAGTTATGTAGTTGTAAATGTGACATAGGACCCAACCTACCTTGTGGTTGAGCTTAAACCTATTTCTACAGCGTTGGGATGTTACAAGCTATGCTGCACTATTTAAAACTGAAAGAAGACTTCAAACAAGTATTAAAAGAGGATGCTAAAAGACCTAAAGAAATATAGGAAATACTTGCAGTATAGGGATATGCAGACGTATTCCCAGATGACCTATCTGGACTACCACTACATAGACAGGTAGAGTTTAAGATTAAATTACATCCAGTACTAACTCCATAGCTATTCTACCTTATAGAATGGCATCGGTGGAACTGATTGAGCTGAAGACACAACTAGATGAGCTTTGTGAGAAGGGATTTATCAGACCCAGTGAGTCAGCATGGGGAACTCTAGTTTTATTTGTGAAGAAAATGGATGGATCTATGAGATTTTGTGTTGACTACCAAAAGTTAAACCAAGTAACGATAAAAAACAAGTATTCGTTGCCTTAGATAGATGACCTGTTTGATCAATTGAGGGGAGCCACTCATTTCTCCAAGATTGATCTAAGCCCTAGATATCATCAATTGAGGATCCAAAAGTCTAACATACACAAGACAACCTTTAGAACTCGATATAAGCATTTTGAGTTCATAGTGGTGTTGTTTGGTTTAACCAACGCACCGTCTGCATTCATGGATTTGATGAATAGAGTTTTCAAGCATTTGGACCAGCTTATGGTAGTATTTGTTGATGGCATTTTGATATATTTTAGGTTAGAGGTTGAGCATGTAGAACTTTTAAAGACGTTCTAGAGATGCTGAGAAGAAATGAACTCTATGCAAAGTTTAGCAAGTGTGAGTTCTAGATGAAAAATGTCAAGTTCCTTGGCCACGTCATCTCAATTGAAGGAATATCTATAGACCTAGAGAAAGTAGAAGCAGTATCCAATTGGAAGTAGCCTAAGACTGTAAAAAAAATTAGAAACTTCCTAGGTTTGGCAAGATATTACCACAAGTTCATCCAAGATTTCTCATAGTTGACTGGACATATGACTAAGTTAACCAAAAAGGGAAAGAAATTTGTTTAGGATGACAAGTGTGAGCAATCATTCCAAGAATTGAAGAAGAGGTTGACTTAAGCACCCATCTTATTCACACCTATCCATGGTGTGAAGTATGTATTGTATACTGACGCTTCACGGAATGGATTGGACGTTGTGTTAATGCAACAAGGGAAGGTAATAGCATATGTTTTGTGTCAATCGAAAGTACATGAACAAAACTATCCCACACACAAATCTAGAGTTAGCAGCAATTATCTTTGCACTGAAGATTTGGAAGCATTACTTCTATGAGGAAAGTTTTGATCTATTCTCAGATCATAAGAGCTTAAAATATATTTATACCCAGAAGGAGTTAAACCTTTGACAATAGAAGTGGATTGAGTTCTTGAAAGATTATGATTTTTAGCTACATTACCATCCAAGGAAGGCTAATGTGGTAGTCGATACACTCAGTTGGAAGTTCAATAAGAACAATGAAGAAAAGGGGTAAATGTATCAGTTGATCAGTGACTATATCTCAGGTATAACATCAGACGAGAAACAAGCATACTTGTATGCCATGACTTGTCAACCAGACCTCTTACATCAGATAAGAGATGAACAAAAGGGGGATAAATGGATCATAGAACTGACAGAAGGTGTCAAATGAAGCAAACATACCAATTTTAGAATTGATGCATAGGGTACTCTCAGACTTGGAGATAGAATATGTGCACTTAAGAGTGGACAACGCAGACGAACCATTTTGTATGAGGCACATCAAACCAAGTACACTATGAACTAGGGAGGCGACAAGATGTATCAAAATCTCAGGAAAGTGTACTGGTGGAGAGGTATGAAGAGGGACATAGCCAAGTATGTCTCTAAGTGTTTGACCTATCAACAAGTTAAGGTAGAACACAGAAGACCTTCAGAAATGTTGTAACCACTTCCAGTTCCCGAGTGAAAGTGGGATAACATCACTATGGATTTTGTCAGTGGCCTACCCAGGAACCAGAGGGGAGAAGACACAATATGGGTAATTATAGATCTCCTCATTAAGGTAGCTCATTTTCTACCCATCCGATCTACAGATTCAATGGGAAAGCTTGGAGAACTATACATCAATGAAATAGCAAGGCCACATGGTGTACCGAAGACCATTGTGTCAAAAAGAGATTCTAGATTTACATCTCAATTTTGGCAAAACCTGCAAAAAGAGTTAGGCAGATGGGCACTGCTTTCCTTCCATCCTTAGATAGATGGGGAATTTGAGAAGGTTATACAAACACTAGAAGATATGTTGAGAGCGTGTGTCTTTAACTTCAAGGATAATTGGGGCAAATACTTGCATTTAGCAGAATTTGCGTACAATCACAGTTACCAAGCGAGTATCAAAATGACTCCATACGAAGCTCTCTACAGCAAACCCTGTAGATCTCCATCAAGCTAGGAAGATTTTGAGGAATATGTACTTATAGGGCCAGAACTAATGCAAGAGATGAATGAATAGGTGAAACAGATCCAAAAAAGGTTAATTATAGCTCAGAATAGGCAGAATAGTTATGCAAACAAAAGGAGAAGACCTCTTAAATTCCAAGAGGGTGATAGAGTATTCCTTAGGATTAGCCCTCAAAAGGGGATTAAATGTTTTGGGATCAAGGGGAAACTATCACCTAGATTCATCGGTCCATACGAAATACTTAGACGAATTGGTGATGTGCCTACGAGTTGGATCTACCGAACAGAATGTCTTCGATCCACAATCTATTCCATGTATTAATTCTATAGAAACATGAACCAAACCCCTCTCACATCGTAGATTGGGAGGAATTCGATCTCCAGGACAATGCCACTTATGAAGAACCAACCATCAGAATATTGGATCATAAGGTACACAGTCTCAGAACCAAAGACATTCAACTAGTCAAGGTTTAGTGGAGACACCATGACCTGGAGGAAGCCACCTAGGAATTGGAGAGCAAAATGCAGAAGAAGTATCTAGACCTCTTCACCAGGAGTAGCTGACCAAAGAGCATTTTACAGGTAGGTAATCATTTTAAATTTTGAGGACGAATTCTTTTAAAGGGGATAGATTATAATAACCCAAAAGTATTAGAAAACAAAAAAACGTGTAGCGCACAAGGACTGTGGTCCCCAAATTGGGATTGCGATCTTGCAATAATGAAGGGGGCAGTCGCAAGACTGCAGTCCTGTGTGGCAAGACCGCAGTCCTGCATCTAAATATGTGGTCCGTTTGAGAACCGCTATCCAGCGATTAGGACCATCTTAAGACTGTGACCCTACAATTGAAACTAGAAATGAAAGCTGCATTGATGCACAAAAACCCTAGGTATCATTCATATATATACATAGTGTATGTAATACGCCAGAATTTTATCAAATAATTTTAAAATAAATAAAATAAGTTAAGTGAATTAATTCCAAAGATTTAAAAAAAAAAATTGGATATAAATTGTGGGTTGGCACATGAAAAATAAACTATATTGGAGATATAATATAAATTAGGCAAATAAGACTTTAATTTGATAATTTAACGAAAATTACAATTTAGTAGAATTAATTATGAAATTTAAGAAGATGCTTAAGAAATAAATAGAAATAATACACATATAGGTTAATATGAGTATGAATAAGGTGTGTGTTAGCATAATAAATGTTAATACTACATATTATAGGAATATGTACATCAAAAAAAATTATATAATTAAATAAAAGTGTAGTGTACATGTATTTATTAAAAATAAATAAAATATTATATAAATATTAGTGTATAATTACATAAATTATTATCTGAAAATGAAATATGAAATAAATAAAAATACATAGAAATGAAAAATGTAGATTATTTAATTATTAGCATTAAAAATATTAAGGAAATAGAAAAATGTCAAATAAATGCAATATTAAATAATTAAAAAGGGAAAAATATTAGCAAATCATCAAAATTGAATGGAATATACAAGAAAATTAAGTTTTTATCAATTAGGAAGTGTCTAATTAACAATTTTCGGATAATAGCAACTTAGAATAGTGGTTTTGGTATTAGAAACACGATCCAATGGCCAAAAACGTATAATCCATCCGATCCAAGATCCAACGGCCACGATCAAGACCTTATCGAATGCCCGGGTGCACCGGATCACCGAAATCCAACGGTCCACGATCAATCCTCTCGATCCAACGATTCAGATTTCATCCGCCTAATCTCAATCGTGAAACGAGTACTATGATCGAGGAAAATCCAACAGGCCAGATTTCACCCGCCTAATCTCGATCGCGAAAACAAGTACTGCGATCGAGGAAATCCGATGGCTCACGATCAACCCGCCTGATCTCAATCGCGAACCGAGTACTGTGATCGAGGAAATCTGACGTACCAGATTTCACCCGCCTGCTCTCAATCGCGAATCCAGTGCTGCGATCGAGGAAATCTAACGGCCGACGTCCCACCCGCCCAATCTTAATCTCGAACAAAATCTCGAAGACGATCCGACAGTCTAGATTCGAGGCTCCGATTAAATACGAAATGAAATCACGAAAAATAATTGAAAAATTCGAATAATCTGATTAAATACTTTAAAATTTTGAAAAATTAGTTTCTAAATTCCCAAAAATTTCCAATAAATTACTTGCTAATCTCTTATGTTTGGGGGGCACGAAATTCTAAAAAATTAGCAAGTTTCCTACAAGATAACACCACAAACTTGCCATTTTCTACCCTTTTGAACTCTATATAAACACCCCCCATGCTCACAATTCATCTCATCCCAAGAAACAAGAGTTAAATTGTCATCTTGTTCTCTAAGCCTTCTTTTTGGCAATCCCCTTAGTTCTTGAGTGATCTTGAACTATTCTTGAGTGTTCTTGAGAGTTCTTGAGTGTTTGGAAGCCTTGAAGTAACGGAATTTTGCCGGATTTCAGAGGTGCGCAGAAGGGACGCATTTAAGGTGGAATTGACTTCTAATTTCTACTTTCTTATTTTAATTTGATTAAGTCTTGCATGTGTGATGATGTTTTGAAGATGATTGATTGAATATATGTTTTAATATGCTTGCTTTATTTATTTGATGCGCCATGAATATACATGTTATGCATGTTTAAAAATTAAGAATATTGATGCATGTTATACATGAATTGTGCCATGAATAAATATTTAATGATTCATGTTTTGTATATGTTGCATCGATGGTTTAATCCGATATTGTGTGTTTTATCATTAAGAAAAGATTAAATAACGATTCAATCCACGTACCGGCGCGACGATGGACTACATAGTGTCATCGTGTGTGTTCCACCCCCCGACCCAGCTTACCAGTTTACCATTGACGATTTCGAACTGGGTTTCCAAGAGTGATTCCACTTCATAGATATTGGGGTTTGAGTTTTCATTTGTCACTCTCTCTCTCTCCCCACGATGTGGAACACAGAGATTAAACTCTTTCGGTTCGAATGTCAACTATAAATAAGAAATTTGTTTGAATCGCCTAATGTACAAAAGTGTTTGTTATGCTTGGTTTGTTTGAATTGAAATAATGATTTAGATGTTTAGAAAGATCCACTGAGCTATGTGCTCACCCCTTCCTTCTATTTTTCAGGTAATTGATTTACATGAAAACCATGAAAATTAGTCAAGTTTTTTTAAAAAAAAAAGTTTTTAATTTCTATGTAAGGGCATGTTGCCTAAGTTTTAAGACTTTCGCTGTAATAATTTTTTTTAATCAAATTATGTACTCAATTTTATTTAATTAATTTAGTTTATAAATTTCAATTACTTCTTGTATTATTGCCTTAATAAATTTTTGAATTTAAGTTATATACTGTTAAATACAACCAAGGCATGAAATAATTGAAATAGAAAGAAAGTCAAGTGTGCGTCACTTGTAAAGTAACACCGGCCCAGCTTGCCATTTGCTTTAGTCCACTATCAAGAGAATGGTAGTCGTATCCAATGCTTAAAGATACGGGGGTTGGGGTGTTACAGTATAAATGGCATTGGAGAACCCTATTCTCTAGTTGCTCACTGTGCTCAAAACCCTAACCGTCTCCTACAACTATCTCCCCTCTCTCACGCGTTCTAAATTGAGTTCAATCAACTGTTTTTCTTCCAACAGGCTCACAACGAAAATGGGAAGGGAATAGTTTCTAGATTACATTGCAGAATGTTTTGGTTGACTCCAAAATCACGCGAAAGGTAAACTTAGATCGTTTCTTCCCTTAAGCATTCTAGATTTGTTCAAATCTATTCCACATCCCTGTTACAGACTCACCAACATTAACAGGAAGGGAATAACACTGGAAGAACACCCTAGTCTTGTTCAAGAACCACAAATCTGTGCCAAGACGTATTACTACATGATATTTGACCCTCAGACGCTTATAAAAGTGTTGTATTGCGTTTTATCATGGATATAGCCAACTGAAACAACCTCTAATACATCATATCATTCTCGATATAGAACCAAACCCTAGAAGTACCACTTGAGACGTTCTGACGAGACGAAGCAAACACAAGGTATAATGCCCTTAATTTCAATATAAAGTGTGATTTAGTTTGAACTTCACAGAATCGAAACCCTTATTTTCAATATAATATTCAACTGATGTACCTCCTTTGTACAATGATTAGAAAACCATTAGATTATGAAGATGGGATTTTGAAAACACTACAAATGATTAATACTGATTATTACTCTGTGAAGGTTGAAGATTTAAGGTCAAAGGAATGGCACATGGGCCCAAGGGAATGAAACGTCAGGTAGAGATGATTAACTTGCTCCTTAGTCTTATTTAGGTATCAAATATTAAACATGATTGTTATTTGTTTAATTTGAATTCCTAGAAGCATGCTACAGTGTATTCAAATATTAATTTGATTTCGTGATATCTTTTGTTGTGTATGAATGATGTATAACATGTTTAATGTATTCGTGTTTGTTGTTTAATCACTTTTATGATATAAGATTATATGCATGCTTAAAATTACATGTTCATTCATTACATTTTATTCCGAGATGATAAACATGATGACAATGAATTATTGTGTGTAACTGAAGTAAGTTAACTTAGGATTCGAACCATGTACTAGTATAGTGGTCCATGGGGGATCATTGTGGGTGTTCTCGCAGATAGAATGACGAGTTATCCCCTAATTCCCGATGATAGAACGATAGGTGCGACCTTAGTTCCAGGGTTAGATAATGGGTGTGCCCCATTAGCCTTTAGAAATCTTGCATATAGTGCATTTTCCTCGTTTTCTTGATATGATGATTATAAGAGAACACTAAAGTAAAACATTTCCGTCAAATTGAATAGCCGATATACAATTGAATATTTGAAACGCCTAATGTATGTCAAGTGTTTGCATGTTCGATATTTTGACTTGGATAATATTATAGATTTATTGTGTGTGATCTATTGGGTTCTTGAGCTCACGCCATCTTTCCATTTTAGGTAGGCTTTAAGGCGGTTCAAGTTGATGCTACCTTCGAATACTGTAGTAGCTGCTAACCTCACTATCGAGGTTGTTAAGAGTTCTATTTGTTTGAGTAGTTGGTTTAGATTGGGTGTATGACCCTTTAGACTAATTTTAAACTATTAATTGTCTTTATGGTTTAGACTTTGGTCACATAGGCCATTTTTAGATATTTCAGTTGAAAATTTTGTTCCATATTTTATTAAACTTTAAATGTTGAAGTTAATGATTTAATTATTTGATGATATCTGCATACTTTCCATGTGTTACCCTTGATGTGTTCAAAGGGTTGATTAATCATTTATGAGAGTTCTGATGTGTCCAGAATGTGTTTAATATGATTTGAAATGTGGGAAAAGTAATGTCTCAATTCTCGACAGATGACACGTGTATAAACATTTAATGTAGAATGGACGCGCTTCTCCATGTGTGACCTTGATGTAACAGTTATGGAGGATGAAGAACTAGGGTGTGTTACATATTAGTTGAATCAAAATAATAGTTAAAACTTAGAAATCATCTTCATCTTGTAGTTTTAGTTCCTTTTGTGGAGGCCTGCAATACATTTTTTTATGATCATGGTGTTTCAAACATTCTTAACCCATAATCTAATTATTCTTATCTAATATGGCCTTCAATTGTACAAGAAAATCACATTAAATGAGTCTTATAATGTGGTTTTGATTCTACGTACTATGGTAGAAGAAATGATTATTGCAGTAATTAGGACGCACCGATTAAACAAGAAAGTGTAGAGGCACTACCGTGGTAACCATAAACAGTACTGTAGTAACCATAAACAATATTGGTAACTATGAACAATATTGTGGTGTCTATAAATAGTACTATGGTATCCGTGAGCAGTACCACATTATCCATGAACAGTAACACAATATCTGTGAACAGTGTCGCAATATCTATAAATGGAACTGCAGTATCCGTTAACAGCATTGTAATATCCCAAAATTTTGTCAAATAATTAAAGATAAATAAGTTGAGAAAAATAAATAAAATAAGTTGAATAAATTAATTTCAAATATTTTAAGAAATTTTGGGTGCAAATGGTGGGTTGGCACATAAAAAATAAAATAAATTAGAGATATAGTAAAAATTAAACAAATAAAACCTTAATTTGATAATTAAAAAAAAATTAAGGTTTAGTAAAAGAAATAAATAAAAAAATAAAGTATAAATACACATATAGGTTAATATGAATATGAATAAAGTATATATTAGCACAAAAAATGTTAATACTACATATTATGGGGATATGTACATAGAAAAAAATGCATATAATTAAATAAAATGTATTTATTAAAAATAAATCAAACATTATGTGAATATTAGTGTATAATTATATAATTTATTATCTGAAAAT
>JAJIYU010021379.1:0-10053 GCA_030144865.1 Tinospora cordifolia | reverse complement strand
AATCATTGGCCGGTTTCAGTATTTTTAAGAAGAAATGTTATATAATTTTTATAACTTTTTTCAGTAAATCTGTAATTGTTCGTCAGAATTATATCTTTTTCCTTTTTTTTTTTCTTTCTGTTTTCTTAACATATGAGTTTTTCCACATTTTAAAAAACTACTTTTACTTTTTTTTTTACTATATCAACAATATATTGAGGTAAAAAAAAGTTTTCATTTTTTTTCATCTCATAAGTTTGATCTTTTAAACTTTAATGATTTTGATTCTGAAAAATTGAATCAAAGATCATGTATACGCACATTATTTTAATATTGTAACCTCAAGTGCAATCAACCATAATAATAATAAAAATGATACAATTATATCTCATTAAAATTATAACATGAGTCATACTCAACCGAATTAAAATTTTCATTCAAGCTTTTTTAATTAGTTGAATTTTATATAGCTTCATGTTATATTTTTTTCAGATATAATAAATAATGCATAATTTCATTTCCAATATATATATTTCATCTAAATATATAAGTAATCTTTTCTAAATATCAAACTTTCAATTTAAATTAGCAGCCTCTTTTAGCTTTCAAAGTTTTTGAGCTAGTCTGATGTTATAAAATAAAATGAAAAACTTTACACGTAAAAGTTTTCTATTTTGTCTGACATTTCATCATTATAAAAAAATGATAAGACTCGTGAGTGTTGATTTAAAATTCTAACTGCTATGCTTGTAACTTATTAGTATTACAATAGATTCAAATAACCTTTTGCTCTATTTTATTATTTATTTTTGTTGATATTGTCGGGACCCCTTTCCTTAGGAGAAGGACGAACCGACTGATACAGTATTCTAACAAACTCATTCTCAAACTGAGCTTGTCCAAAATACTGTTAAGCCTCTTCACAACACCATACATAACACTATTAGAGTAATCATAAGAAATACGAAAATAACTAGAACAAATAATTACAGTAAACTTTTTTTTGACAAAAGTTAACTATATATATATAATGTCCTAAATGTAGTAGTAACGAAAATGTCTAAGTCAAAATATTTACAATATTTTTCTCACTTCCTATACATTATACTAACTCTCAAAATAATAACCGCATGAAGAAACCTACCTAAATAAACGTGGCGCGCGCTATGCGATGACCATCTTCTTCCCTTTATCCGGACAAGAAGAACCTAAAATGTTAGAGTAGTGAGCTAATTTTGTCCACAACGACTCAGTGAGTAATGTAACCTAATCTATAACTTAGAAAATAATTTTAGAAAAATAATGTCATGTATGAATGCATAATAATAATAATATGAATGAGTGCAACCGATAATGAATGCTAAATTAACAATGTAGTCATGCACCTTTCATTTTAAAAATGGTTTTAATGCCGAAAATACATAAATCCACTCGAACGAGTGAAACCCGATGATTAGGCGTATATTCATATCATATTACAGGGAGCCAATTAATATACTTGGCTTGACCGTACCTCCGGGTTCGACTGCCACTCGTTCTCAATGTTCTAGGAGAGCCTACTTGATAGACCTGGCCCGACCGTACCCCCAAGTACGATAACGACTCATCCTTAATGCTCTATCACATCCAGTACCCTAACCCGCACCTGGACCTCAATATTCGGTGCACATTTTCATTTAAAGCACATTTAAAGATTGCAAATGCATTTCAACAAGTAAAAATATTTCATTTATGACAGAATAACAAGTTAAGTGATAAATTAGAAAACACTATTCACAAGGATACTCAGATCTCGATGTTCCTCTAGTGACCGGTCGCGTCCCCCTGATGTTTGATCTTGCGTGATCAACTTAGTTTCTTACTATCTACATAAAACTTGGCTCAAATCTAACTTTATGGTCATTGATCAATCAAATGATTGGCTTGGTCAATTGTAGTTACTTCTATCTAAACCTAATCTTCGCCAACCTGATAAATTGACAAGGTCAACGTGATTAACAAGGTCAATTAAGTCTTTAATATTGACTCAAAATACTACAAATATGTATTGTCGATATGTGTCTCACCTTTGGTATATAATGACCAACCACTTTTATAAATTTGGTGGTTTAATACATAAACATTATTTCCTATGTTACATGTTTCCCTAAAGTATTTCATAATGTTATACAATATTATATAACATTTTTTTCTATTATTTATCATTATTTTTTTATCCTATATACATTTTATTTATTTATTAATTAATCTTTAAATTGTATAAATGTGAATTTAGTATATCAATTGATCTTCAAAAATCTTAATTTCAGTGTCATTGAGTTCAAAATTTTATTCTGGACATTTTAGTACCCATCAACTAAAATTCTAGTACTAATGAGTATACTCCTTATATGTCAACTTTTAACTACCATATAATTTTTTAAGGTTTATAAGGGTACAAATAATATACATATCTGTATTCTACTCATAAATATGAATACAATAATATATCTATTGTATAGTTTCATTCCTAGAAAAATTATATCCTAATTTTGGGTCGTACAATAAACTAATATCTTGTATTAAAAATTACACTAGAAAAACTACAAATTGCAAATTCTATAACAATTCTAAATTGAAAAGAGGTAAAAGTAAATTACCTAAAATGTCAAATTTTCAAAAATTTATGGCTTCTCTTGTCTTTCTTTTTTCTTTTTCTTTTTCTTTTTCTTTTTTTTTTCCCTTTTCCTTTCTCCTTTTCTGTAATACCCCAATTATTTTTACGTATGCATATACGATTTATTTGATTAATTAGTATAAACACATGCATATATATTAATTGGTACATTTATGTATATTATTTTGAAGTGACATACAATTAATTGATAATTGGTGTAGAAGTAAATATATTTATGTACAAGCATTAATTAATTATGATTATTATAGGTATTAATATAGTAAGATTAATGGTAATATATGAAAAAAATGAAGCAATATAATATATATAGGATTAATTTATAGTAATATATATTAATATATACAAGATTAATTTATAGTAATTGATTAATTTTATTGATTGATATATGTACTAATAGTAATTTATAGCAATATGTAATATTATTTAATACAATAAATAATATTATAAAGTATTGAATATATATGTGTAAAAGAAATGCATTCATGAATATAATATTTTATTTAGTATGATATTAAGAAATGCATATATTATATAGAAGAGTATATGTGTAAAGGAAATGCATTCATGATTATAATATTTTATTTAGTATATATTAAGATATGCATATATTAGTTAGAATACATGTATGATATTAAGATATGCATATATAGAAAATGATAGTCCCACATTAAAAAAATAGACAAAACTAATTGAAAAATGACTTTATATAAACCTTCATACTCTATCTATTTCATTTATCCCAAACCAAGAGTTGAAATTTCTCTTGCTCTTTTTTTGCATCCTTCTTGACAACCTTAGTCCTAGTTCTTCTTTTCTTGAGCTATTCTAAATAGCTCGTGAGGTAGTAGCAACAAAGTGCTACAAAGATTTTAGGAAACGATCTCGGGGTGAATTTTTTTCCGTTCTTTTAATTTATTATTTTGATTTAAATAATGCTTGCTTGCTTTATTAGTTTAAATTTATTCTTGTCCTTTTTATTAATGCTTTTTAATTATTATACTGCTTATGACTAAGAGAGTATGTTTTGTAGTTGCGTTTTGTACAATCTTACACATCAGAAATCAAAAGTCAATATGAATGTTATGCTGTTGGAGTTATTATTTATCATGCATTATTATGCTGTTGATGACCAAGAGAGTATGCTCTGTAGTTGCGTCTTGTACAATCTTCTACATAAAAAATCGAAAGTCAATGTTCGTGAATGTGAATGCTATACGGTTGGAGTATTTAAATACTGTTGGAATATTTATTTACTATGCTCTTATACACAAAAATAAGATTAAATAAGATTTCAACTACGTATCGATACGGGAACTTTTTGTGTTCCATGTAGAATTAGAACTGACTGTCAATACAGACAACATAATGGATTGAGTTTCAGGAATGATCCCACTAGAGATGGGTTTGAGTTTCATAATTGATCTCTCTTCCTAGATCTAGAGCACAGAGGTTAATCCTGTTCGGTCTAAATTACGACTGAAATAATATATTGTTTGAATCGAATTAATCCCTAAAAGTGTTTGATATCCTTGTATTATTTGGTTGAAATAATGAATTAATGTAACATCCCCAATTTTCGGCCGGACCTCCGTTCACGTTTTACCTCACGTGTGGATTGTCACCTGTCGAAAATCGAGATGCTACTAAAAGTTTTTCTTCTGTCAAAGTCTTTTCTTTAAAATCAAGTTCATTACCATTTGTTCTTAAGTTAATGTCTATAAAGATATTCTGTGCAAGATAAAAATTCACAATATTTTACCTAATAAATCATAAACAATGCAGGGGAATACCTTTAAAATTTATTATTAAACACAAGGTTATCAAACAAGCAAGTTCGTTTAAAGATAAAACAACTAAAGTTGAAACCAACGTAATGACATTAAAATAGTCCAGTAAAAACAAATAGAGCATAACCTCCCAATCTCCTATCCCAGATGACCTCCTCAAGAGGTGTCCACTCAGGTGTAAATCTCATGATGTATACTGCTGTGTGCTACGCCCAAATAGTCCTGTAAAGTAAAATGGGAGTGAGCTTGAAAGTTCAGTGGATCGATCCTATATATCACATGTATTATACAGACCCAATCCAAAATATTACAAATACTTTCAAACATTAGGGGTTCAAACATTCATTTATTTTCGTCAGTGTCTAAGACCGGAAGATGGTTGAGATGTCTCTTGGTATTTCTTGTAATCCAATTAAATCTCAGAGGGTTCCCATAACCATCTAAAATCAATCGACACTCACATCACAACCTAAGAGAGCGTACTTACCCAGGCGTCGTACCATCTCCCAAAGACTTCAAGCTGTCACAGTCAGTTTAGGTTGGGAATTCCTATGATCCGCTTTGTGACTCGACGATCTCAAGCAGTGACATATAGGAGATGCCATCTCGATCTGCCTCGGGCTCGTCAATCGCACTGATACGTGGATTCTTAATAAACCATCGTCTTATTTTAGTTCTTCAAACAATTTCAACACATCAAGCATCATACAGTGCACTAGAGAATATAATCCGAACTATGCTTGCAAGATAACATAATAGTATGCATGAGTAAGCAAATGAGATCTAGATGCATATGTTCTTAGTTATGCATGCCACATTTGAGTAAATCTAGATGCATGATCATGTCATGAACTAACTACGAATGGATTAAATTATTCATCTTCCATCACACACCATTCTCATCATCCAATCAATTTCAATCAACTTCCTCAAAAATTCTAATAACCTAGAACTATTCGATCAAATGCTTTGAATCTTAAATCCGCATAATACATATGAGCAAGGAAGTCACGCCCACCTGATTTTGCCGTTCTTCAGGGCTTCTTGCTTCCCTTCGAGATTCTCGACACGTTAATATATAAATCTAAAATTTAACACCTAATAGAATTACTCTTAAGCTTAACTGATTCCTAAGATAATTATAAAATTCAAACATTACTTTCAACTAATTCAGGGTTATTCCAAAATCTTAGAATTTCATATATTTCAAGATAGACGATTTCTAAATCTTCCAAATTTCTTAGTTTGGAATTTAAAACTTGAATAATTAATATTTTAAACTTTTACGATTTATTCATTTCTTATTTATGTAGATTCGAATAATTGATTTGAAAACACTACAACTTAAATTTAGGTTCTAAAAATAAATAACTTATGTTCATTAAATTTCATTTCACTTAAAATGAGGTTTTTTTATATCTAAGATTTGAACTAAGTCTAAATCATTAATTTATCACTTAAAAATTCCTAAGTTATTCTTTTAAAGTAGATTATTCATCTTCATAGATTAAAATTTATTAAAATAAATGTTCTTCAATCTTTTGGTTTCCATAATCAAAATGATCCGTTCATATTTTAAATAAATTTATTACGAACAAAATAAGACTACTATTCATCAAGTATTTAATCTTGTTTTTAGTTGAAATTTCTAGTCTTTTCTTATTAATAGAGTTTTAGCTAAGATCATTTCGTAGTGTTAATTCAATTAATTTTCAGTCATCTAATTTTTTCTAAAATTAAATAATTTACTACTTAAATAAATAAGTAGACAGCCACTTATTTTGTTCCACAAACCTTAATATTTCTTTGTTATACCCTAAGTAGGTTCATCATAAGTTTATTGTTCTACTTAACTCATCTCAATTTGTTATACCACACTGGTTCCCAATTCATACTAAACTGATGGACTATACTAATCCCTTAGTCATTGATTCAATGTACTGCAATCGCATAAAGCATAAATTGAATAATCTCCTCACCATTTCGCTTCCTCTGCAGTATGATCGTGCTCTGCTCAACGGAAGACTAGGCTGCTACCACTCTGCAACACCCTCAACTGAGCTCATTTCTAACTGCCATTTCTCTTTTCTTTATTGCAGCAGCCGAACCCAACCCAGGAATTCCAACGATCACCTTCAGCCACACAGCTCCCGTCGTGCTCTATTATACAATTCCAAACCAGAATTTTCAGTGTGAATTCGGGCTTCTCAATTTAATCCCCACGGTCCAGCATGCTCAATCCAGCTTTTACACATCCGTGGCAGTCCGTTCTTCTGTTTAACTTCTTTTTCATCTTCCCTTTCAGTCCGCCCAAACACACCCACCATCTGCACCATCTCCATTGCAGCAGCACGGTTCTGCTCTTCCTTCTTCTCCTCTGCACGACCATCCTCTTCCTTTCACTGTTCTGCAACAACTGCCCGGAGTATGAGTAGCAGCAGATTGCAGAACCAGCAAGCTGGTCTTCTTCGTCTCCAACCACGTTCAGTCATCCAATTCCAGCATAGGCTCACAGCAGCTACCCATTCCTATGTTCCTTCTTCCCCTGCTTTCTGTTCATCTCACCGGCATGCTTCTTTTTCAATCTGCAACGGCAACGTGAGCAGCAGCAGCTAGTGCTCTGCTCCATTTTTCTCTCCACAATAGTAGCAGCTGCTACCTCTTCATCTTCAATTCCCCTTCTCCGTTTTCAGTAGCAGCGGCAGCATCTGAAATGGCCAACAGCTGCAACGCCCCCCCTTGTTCTTCCTTCCACTACTCATGAAACGACCAACAACTTCTTCATTTTCATTTCCCCTGTTTCGGTCTTCCTTAGACGAGATACACTAACGTTCAGCTGAATGGTTTGCTACTTAAGATCCTGCACTTCTCCTTTTCTTTTGATCAAACCGGCAGCAACTCACAGCTCAACACAATTGCATTCAGCTCCTCTTATGTATTAGCAACTACCAAGATGCCCATGCTTTGCTCTTCTTCATTTTCCATTTCAACCCGTCCAGCAGCAGTAGCCATTCTTCTTCATCTTCGTTCGGCAGCTGCTGCAACAACTAGCAGCAGTTGCTGGTTTTCATCTTCCTCTTCTCGTTTGGACTATTATCACACCGGAACCCACGTCAACTCCCTTGAAACCGAGCACAGACTCCTTCTCTATTCGTCTTATCAAATGGCACCACCCATGTGAATCACCATCGGAGCGTCCTGAAGAAGCTAACTCGCCCGCCACAAGGTTCCAGGTCGTTCAAGTCTCATTCGGTCTAACTATAAATTTCTAGGATTTTTTTTTTTTTGAGCTAAGCAAGAGTCTTTCTTTCTTATTATTATTATAGTTATTATTGTTTTTTTTCCTTTTTTTGTTAATCCTTTTGATTTATCCTACCTTATTATAAGTGTATACCTATATCATTCATTTAACCTTATTATAAGATTATAAGATTGTAAATAATATCGTTACCTATTTATTTAAAATCCTTTTTCCCCATTATATATATATATATATTTCAATCATCCATTTATTCTTACTTCCCCATTATTATTTTCACCAATCAATAAAAGTTTCCCAATGCCACATTTCATCATATCTATATTTCTCTAGCTAATTCAACCAATATCAATTTATTATTTTATTTATTTTATGGTCACTCACGACGTGACATGATCACAAAGTTATGGGGTGTTACAATTAAATAGATGAAATGATTCATTGGACTTTTTAGCTTACCCCCTATTTTTCATATTTCAAAAAATTAACTATTTGCCAACGTGGAGAATTATTTGTCATTGTTATTTATTTCATTGTAGGGCACGTGGGCCCCAATCAAAATTATATTGTTAAATTTTGAATTTATTTTCGCTATAATTTATCATTGTATTAAGAATTTTCGAATGAATAAATAAAAGATTTTATTTATTATGATTTTATTTTGTACATAGACTAATGTACACAGGAATCCTCATGGATTTGGGTCAATGAAGAAGAAAATGTAGCATGAGCCCGTCTTCCGGGCGGCCCAAGATTAATGATCAAGAAAAATTATATCGTTAGATGATGTGGACGATAGGGCTCGGGAGGCACCTTTTTTTTTTTTCTTTCTCTTTTCTCTTCTCCTTCCTGGATGATGAGCAAATGAGCATCTCATATTTATAGTGGTTGATTTTTTGGGTAGCTCCCAGCATAATTAAATACTACATTATCCTAAATATCATCAAATATTAGCTTATCATTTATCTTTTCATAAAAATAAGTATTATTTTACCTTATGCTATTTTTTTCAATTATTCATGACTCATCAAGATAATTAATTAATTATTTTAATAATTTTTTTCTTTTATCCAACAAAGCATGCTTTATCTCTTATTATTCTATTTATTAATTTCTTTTTTCATTATCCACCCATCCTTGTCATATATTAATTTACTTAATTAATTAATTAATATTATTTTTTTTCTTTTTAAACCAAGTACCCTTATCCAATATTTTTACATTTTATTATTTTTTTTTCTTTTTACTATCCAAATAAGCGCACACACACATATGTAATAATAATAATAATAATAATAATAATAATAATAATAATAATAATAATAATAATAACAATCATCATCATCATCATCATATATGTACTTTTCCATATAAATATATACATGGCTATACATGTAAAAATTTTAATTCATTTTATTACTTTATTCTATTAAATCATTTAATTTTATTACTCGATTCATTTCATTTTTTTTCTAATCAACTCATTAATTTGTGCACTTGTATTATTTTTATTATTTTTCAATTAATACACATATTAATCAATACTATTACCGAAAAATAATACGCATAAATTTATACAATTTCAATAAAATTATATAGTTTTATTTATAATTTATTAATTGATATATAAAAATACATGTTGAACCTGTTGATTAAATGTCGCAAAATACAGGTCATTATGTGAGGTCGTTATGTGTGTATATATATTTTTAATGTATCCTGATTGATACAAAGTGAATACTATAATATTCTCATGATTTTCACAGTTGTATAATAGCTATCAAGCTTTTCTTGAGCAGTAGATCCAGCTCCATCCTTAATCAGTTCCATGCTGAAGCCACGTGGCTCTTCCCCGTAAGCGTGGCTCCAACAGCGAACTTCAGGATATCAACCCCACCAACGACCAAGTGAGTCATGAAGACTCGGTCAGTCGAGTTCACCCATCCAGCAATATGACTCATTTAACCGAATGGTACAACGTTTTATGTGTATATATTATTCTAGTACAATTCCAGTACAAGCACACAAGTACATTTCATTTTCTCAGCTTCAGTTCAGGTTGAATAAGTAAATTACGAATTTTCCTCTTCCCGTCTCCCTCTCCTAATTAATTAACACTTCATAATTCCATGAAATCTACTAATTAAAAATGGTGGGTCAACCATTTCCATGGTCTAATGATTGACCAACAAGGTTGGCTACGTTAAAATTAATTTGACCAAAAAAGTATGTTGCTAGTTAAAAAAAAACTTATTTTTTTATAATTGCTATATATATACCTATATTTAAATGGATGAGTATATGCACCTTAAAATATGCATTATTGGTTCATTTAATAATTATAAATATTA
>JAJIYU010021378.1:0-10056 GCA_030144865.1 Tinospora cordifolia | reverse complement strand
GGAAAGAAAGGAAATCAATAGAAAAATGAGAGGAAAAGGAAGAAAGGAAAGAAGAAAGAAAAGAAAAAGGAAAAAAAGAAAAGAAAAAGGAGAAAAAGAAAAGAAAAAGGAAAAAGAAAAGAAAAGGAAGAAAAGAGGAAAAGAGAAATTGCGCACTTTTGGAAATTTGACATTTCGGGTAAATCATTTTTACTTCTTTTCAATTCTAAATTATTATAGAAATTGTGAATTTTAGTTTTATAGTATAGTTTCCATTAATGCAATAGTTTATTGTGTGACTCAAAATTAGGGTATATTTTTTCTAGAAATGAAATTATAATATATATATATATATATATATCATTGTGTTTAGATTTACGAGTAGATACAAATATGTATATTATTTTTACCCTTTTTGATCCTAAGAAATTATATGGTAGCTGACAGTCGACAGATAGGGGTATACCCATTAATATTGAAATTTTAGTCGGTAGGTATTGAAATGTCCAGAATGAAACTATGAACTCAATGATACTGAAATTAAGATTTTTGGAGGTCAATTGATATATTAACTTCGCGTTTATGCGATTTAAGGATCAATTTATAAATATAAAAAAAATGTATATAGGGTAAAAATGATGTTAAATAACAGAAAAAAAAATGTTATACAATATTGAATAGCATTATAAAATACTTATTAGGAAAAATGTGTAATATAGAAAATAATATTTTTGTATTAAACTGCCAAATTATAAAAGTGGCTGGTTATCGTGTACTAAAGGTGGACAATGTCAATAATAAATATTTGTAGTATTTTGAGTCAATATTAAAGGCTTAATTGATCTTGTTAATCACGTTGACCTTGTCGATTTGACAGGTCGACTTGGTCTAGGTTTAGTTAGAGTTGACTACAATTGATCAAGTTAATCCTTTGATTGACCAAATATCATAAAGTTAAATTTGAGCCAAGTTTTATGTAGATATTAAGAAACTAAGTTGATTACACAGTATCAAACATCAGCGGGACACGACTGGTCACTGGAGGAGTATCGGGAGCTGAGCATCCCTGTGAGCAGTGTTTTTTACTTTATCACTTAACTTGTTATTCTGTCATAAATGAAATGTTCTTACATATTGAAATACATTTTCAATCTTTAAATGTGATTTAAATGAAAATTTGCACCGAATATCGAGGTCCGGGTGCAGGTTAGGGTATTGGATGTGGTAGAGCATTGAGGACGAGTGGTTGTCTTACCTGGGTACAATATTTTGACTTAAAATTTCGGTACTGCTACGTTTAGGATACTGTATGTAAGTTAATTTTTGTCTAAAAAAATTCTGCTATAATTATTTGTTCTAGTTGCTTCTACATTTATTATGATTATTCTGATAGTGTTATGTATGGTATTGTGAAGAGGCTTAACAGTGTTTTGGGCAAGCTTAGTTTGGGAATGGGTTTTTAAAAACATTGTGCCAGTCGGTTCGTCCTTCTCCCTAGGGAAGGAGTCCCGACAGAAAGACTCATCATTGAGCGAAAGAAGAGACTCATCTAGCATGGATATAGTCGTGGAGACCTTATTTTCTCATATGGAAGATATCCAAAGATGAGAAGGTAGGTAAAACCTTATAAGAGAGGTAAGTTACATAAATTCAACTTCCATCATATTGAAGCTAAGCCACAAAGCCAAAAATTTTCAAGTTGCAAATGAAAACAGAGGGGCAAAGGATGGTAGTAATAACTACCATTCCCAAGCAAAACATGGTGAATAGGAACAATATTGTAACGACCCATACTTTTTGGACATTGAGTTGACGGGTTCGACATGTATTTTTATTTGTGAATTGATGAATTATAAATAAAAATACGATAATTGAATAAATTAACGAGTCGTGTTAAATGAAAAAGTAAATAATATATATATATATATATATATATAATGATATAAATAATATAAGGATGATGAAGATAATTTGATAATTAAAAAAAAATAATATAATGTCACATGAGGTGGAGAAATAAGGGTTAACAATTGAAGTCTTTTGGTGGGACCAACCGCAAGCTAAGCTTTATAAATAGTTGAAAGATGCTCTCCTCCTCTCATTCTCTCATCCTTTCATCATCCCGGAAGTGAAAAAGAAAAAAAGAGAGAAGAAAGAAACTAGAGAGGAAACAAAAAGGGAAGGAGAGAAAGAGAAAGAAAAAGAAGAAAAAAAGAAGGAAAAAAATGTTGCTATTTCTCGAAGATTTGGCACTTTGAGTAAATTATTTTTTTCTCTTTTCGATGCAAAATAGCTGTAAAAGTTATGAATTCAAGTTTTTCTAGTGTAGTTTTTAATTGAAATGTTAGTCCATTGTGTGACTCAAAATTAGGGTGTATTCTTACTAAGAGTAAAACTACACAATTTGTATATCATTGTGTTCATATCAACGAGTAGAACATAGATATATGGTTTTTTCCATAATTTCGCTATGCTATTCTTAAGTCATTTCTTAGGGTTTTCCTAACTTCTGCGATTATTTTTAGGTTAACAATTGTCAACCCTTATCTCTCCACATCATGTGTCATTATCTTCTTTTTTTATTGTCAAATAATTTCACAATGGAGATAATTTGACGATAAAAATAAATAAAAAGAAGATAATGACTCATGAGGTGAAGAGATAAGGGTTGACAATTGTAAGCTTTTGGTGGGACCCACCCGAAGCCGAGCTTTATAAAAAAGGGTTGAAAGATGTTATCCTCTCATTTTCTCCTCATTTCATCATCCTGGAAGTGAAAAAGAAAAAAAGAAAGAAAGAAACCAGAGAGGAAACGAAAAGGGAAGGAGAAAAGGAAAAGAAAGAAAAGAGGAAAGAAAAGGTTGCTATTTCTCGAAGATCTATCACTTTGGATAATTTTTTTTTATTGCCAAATTATCTCCATCATCCTTATATTATATATATATATATATATATATAAATAATGATATAAATAATATAAGGATGATGGAGATAATTTGACAATAAAAAAAGTAAAAAGAAAATAATTTACCCCAAGTGACAGATATTCGAGGAATAGCAACCTTTTCTACCCTCTGTTCTTTCTCTTTCTCTCTTTCCCTTTTCGTTGCATCTTTGGTTTCTTTCTTCTCTTTTTTTTTTTTTCACTTTGGAATGATGAAATGAGGAGAGAATGGAGAAGGAGAGCATCTTTCAACCCCTATTTATAAAGCTTAGCTTAGGTGGGTCCCATTGAAAGACTATAATTATCAACCCTTATTTCTCCACCTCATGTGTCATTATCTTTTTTTTTAATTGCCAAATAATTATATATATATATATATAATGAAATAAATAATATGAGGATAATTGAGATAATTTGCCAATAAAAAAATAAAAAGAAGATAATGATACATGAGGTAGAGAGATAAAGATTGACAATTGTAGTCTTTTGATGAGACCCACCCCAAGCCAAACTTTATAAATAGGGGATGAAAGATGCTCTTTTCCTCTCATTCTCTCCTCATTTCATCATCTAGGAAATGAAAAAGAAAAAAAGAGAGAATAAAGAAACAAGAGAGGAAACGAAAGGGGAAGGAGAGAGAGAAAGAAAAGGCTGCTATTCCTCAAAGATGTGTCACTTTGGGTGAATTATTTTTGCCTCTTTTCAATACAAAATAGCTATAGAAGTTATGAATTTAATTTTTTTTCTAGTATCGTTTTTAGTAGATGTTTTAGTCTATTATGTGACCCAAAACTAGGGTGTATTTTCACTAAGAGTAAAACTACACAATATGTATATTATTGTGTTCATATCAATGAGTAGAACATAGATATATAGTTTATTTGTACCCTTGTAGGCCCTTAGAATTTATATGGTAATTGGAAGCCGACACATATGGAGCATATATATTGACAATGAAATTTTAATTAACTGATACTGAAATGTTCAGAATGAGATTCTGAACTCAATGACTCTTAAATTATGATTTTTGGAGATTTGATATATTAAATTCGCATTTATGCAATTTAAATAAATAAATAAATAAATATGTATATAAGGTTATATAATAGATAATAGGTAATGTTATATATATAACGTTGTATAACATTATGAAATACTTCACTTGGGAAAAAAATGCATAACATAAGGAATAATTAAAATTTTCTAATTTACTGTGCTGAATTGCAAAATTATGAAAAAGTTGGTTATTGTATACCAAAAGTGAGACGTGTCGGTGATATAAGTTTTTGCTATTTGAGTCGATATTAGAGGCTTAATTGCACCATTTGACCCTGTTGGCTACGTTGACCTTGTCGAGCATCCAAATCAGCGAGTGTTAGACTTGATTAAAGTTGACTGTAGTGATCAAGATTGACCAAATCAATAAATGGATCACAGGTGACCGTGGCAATCCTTTGATTGACCAAGAATCATAAAGTTAGATTTGAGACAAGTTTTATATGGATATTAAGAAATTATGTTGATTACGTAGGATCAAACGTTAGCGGGACGCAATTGGTTACGAGAGGAGCAGCAAGAGCTGAGCATCCTTGTGAGTAGTGTTTTCTAATTTATCACTTTAACTTGTTATTCTGTTCATAAATGAAATGTTATTACATATTGAAATGCATTTGAAATCTTTAAATGAGTTTCTAAATGAAAATGTGTACCGAATCTCGAGCTCTGAGACACGAGTTAGGGTATTGGATGTGGTTGAGCATTGAGTACCGAATATTGCTGTATGTGGGGGTACATTCTATGCGGGTTTTCAATTGGCCCACTTATTGAGGATCTGAGGCCATCATACATAAGATATGTACTGGTGGATCGTTATGATGTTGCATGAGAATAAACCTAACTGTCTGTCAGCTTGCTTGAATGAATTTATTATTGCCTTGGAGCCTAGTGAGAGCTTCATAATGTGTTTTCATCATTAAAACTATTTTAAAATGAAAGGTGCACAATTGCATTGTGGATGTACTATTGTATTCACTTGCATAATACTACTGTTTATGCATACATAAAATTATTTTATGGAATTCCTGTTTTAGGTTATAGATTAGATTACATTACTCACTGAAACGCTGTGGACAAATTTGGCTCATTACTCTAACATTTTTGGTAGTTTTACTGCGGACAAAGGGAAACCATCGTAAATATTTTGACTTAGACACTTTTGCCATGACTACATTTAGGGGACTGTATATAACCAACTTTTGGGAGAATTAAATTGTGTTAGTTACTTTTGCATTCTCATATGATTACTCTAATAGTGTTATGTACGATGTAGTGAAAGATGCTTAACAGTGTTATGGCGAGCTCAACCTGGGAGTGGGTTTGTTAGGACTCTGTGTCGGTCGGTTCACCCTTCACCCTAGGAAAGGGGTCTCGACAAATATAAAGTTGCGACAGAGAATGATGAGGTAAAAGGAACTTTTTTGCAATCACAACAATTTTTACAAAATACCTTAGGAAAATGCACCTTGAAGTGTGCAAGATACAAAGGCGCTAGGCGTTGAAAAGAAACTAATCTGAAAAGGTGACAAGATAGGAAGCAAACTGACGAATAATGGTATGCAAGGAGATGCGGATCATGTGAGAGTCATGTCCTGGAATGTTAGAGGATATGAAACAACAAGGAAGAGGATGCCAATTGAGAGGGCAATTTAAAGAAAAAGACCATACATAGTTCTTCAAGAAACATAGAAGTAGCATGCAAGTAGGTGATTAATGTCCCAACTTTGAGTTTGAGTCATAAGGGTGAGGGGATGTTCATATAAGCCTTTTGAAGGATTTGCTCGAGGTATCTTAGTAGCATGGGACTTTAGGGTGTTTGATGTATCAAAGAGTTTTATAGGAGAATTTTTAGTATTAGTGTTGGCAAGGAGGCAAGGTGAGGAGAAATGGTGGCTCACAGCCGTATATGGTCCTAGTTTTGCAAGGTAGAAACAAGATTTTTGGGATGAAGTACTAGGTTTGGTGACAATATGCAGGGATAAGTGGTGTGTGGTAGGTGATTTCAACACAACTCTAAGCCTAGGAAAAAAAATTAAATAGTGAAAGACTGACATGAAGCATACAAAAATGTTGTTAGTTAATCGATGAATTGGGACGTAAAGATTCTCCTATGGATAATGCCAGATTCACAAGGTTAATCGTGAGATAAATGCCAATATGCTAGACGTTGGATGGATTTCGGAGGCCTATTCCAAGGAAGCCTTATTAGGAATTACATCAAATCATAAACCCGTTATCTTGGATTCAAACAAGGCTAATTGCGAGCCTTGGCCATTTAGATTTGAAAATGAATGGCTATCATATAGAAGATTTGCACCAGAGTTAAAAAGTATGTGGCAGGAGGATGCATCATATTGGTGGGAAGGACACCGATTTATGTTAAAGTTGAGAAATGTGAATAAAAAGGTCAAACTTTGAGACAAAGAGGTGTTTCAGCAACAACAGGCAAAAAAGAAAGAAATATAAGATATTCACATGAGGTTGGACACACTTGACAAAGGGAACGAGTGGACAACAGGGGCTACACTCTTCAGAAAGTTGCTCAAGGTTGAGCTAGAGGAAATTTGTATAAGACAAGCCATATTAAAATTGCAAAAAGCCAAAACAAGGTTGCTCAATGAGGAGGCCTGCAACTCTAAGTTCTTCCATAAATTATTATTGCACTGAAGAAACATGAATACAATAATAAATTTAGATGGAGAAGATAAAACTATCTTCGAAGACAAGGCAAAAGTGGTGGGGTTGATAATGTGATTCTTTGATAAAATATTCTCAGCACAAAGGGAGGAGGGATGGGGAGTGGAAGGCTTAGACTGACGTGAAATTGCCCATGGGAATAGAGAAATACTAGAAAGTTCATTTAGTGGAGGGCTGTAGTTTATGATTATGACAAGGGAAAACCCCAAGACTGGATGAGTTATGGGGACATAATCAAGGGAGATTTCATGAAGGTCTTTGAGGAATTTCATAGCTTAGGTGTGATAAATATTAATACAAATGAAACCTACATTTGTCTTATTCCTAATAAGACAACAACTTAGAATATAAAAGACTTTTGACCCATCAGCGTATTGGCCAACCCATATAAAGTAATTGCCTAGGTGTTGGCCACGAGGCTTAGGGGAGTGCTATACATGGCAATGGAGGAGTTGCAATTTGCTTTTACCCACGAGAGGCAAATCTTGGATGTATTTCTTATAGTAAATGAAGCTGTCGTGGAGGGATACCATCGGGGAGGTAAGGTAGGAGTGGTGCTCAAAATAGACTTTGAGAAGGCATATGACACAGTTGACTAGGGGATTCTAGAATTCGTACCACAGAAGAAGGGGTTTGGGGAAAGATAGATTAATTGGATAATGGGTGCATCTCCTTGGTGTCCTACTTAGTGATGATCAATGGCGAGTTGGAGGGCAAGGCATTCACAAGTAGGGGATTATGGTAAGTAGACCCACTTTCTTCATTCTTATTCATCTTGGAAGCAGATTATATGGGAAGGCTACTTACTAGAGTGAGAACCCTAAAGATCATCACCGAGTTCCACTTGCAATTAGACAAGATCGAGAATATGCATAGTGTGCGGACAACACACTGTTTCTATTGAAAGGGGAGGAAGACAACATAAAATGCTTCACTAAGATGTTAGGGCTAAAAATTAATTTAGCAAAGAGTCAGATTGACGAATATGGATGAAGAGACCCTTCTAAGGATAGCCAAATGGGTAGGAGGCTGGATAGGTACATGGCCACTTAGTGTTACCTAGGATTGCCCCTAGAGTGGGAGAATCATAGTCAAAGATGTTTTTGGAAATCGGTGATTGCCGAAGTGTTGTTTAGATGAGAGGGTTAAAAGAGGGAAAGTCTGTCCAAGGGGTGATTAGGCGGTGTTGTTAGCCATATCGGTCGACTACTTGTTGACAGTCAAGAGTCTTAGAAGGCACAACTAAGAATATTGAAAAGAAGCTAAAGGACTTTCTGTGGAAAAAGGGAGAGGGGTTAGGAGTTGCAAGCTTAGTCAAGTGTGAGATAGTGCAAAATGCAGAGTTTTTATTTATTTATTTATTTATTTTTGTAGTAATAAAGTAGAGGAATATGAGGGACTGGTAATTGACAATTTGTGAAGAAAAGGTGCAACTTTATGTGGAAAATGGATATGGAGGTTGGCAAGGGAGCCTAATGCATTATGGGCTAGGGTATATGTAGCATATATAGTAAAATCTCATCATTCGAATTTGAGGCATGGAGTAGGAAGGCAAAGAGCGTTACATATTGCACTCCATGGAGATTCATATCCTCTTTAGAACACCTTAGATTATGGGAAGATCCATGGGTTGGCAAGCCTCCATTAGCAGAAAACTACCCTATTGGTTATATGAGTTATCAACCGTTAAGAACAGGCCAATAGCATGGTTCGTTATCATGGGGAATGGGGAGGACCAACAGATCTCATGGAATTTTTAATTTTTGAGGAACATTATAAAAGGGGAATTTTTGAGTATTTCGGGCCTATAGAGCATATTACCATTATTTCAAATAGCACAATTTAGAGACACTCCTTTGCATGTTGTTGAACAGGTAATTGCTCTGTGAAATCATTCTACAGGACCCTATGCCATAACAATACACATCTCCACTACAACTAGTCTGCAACATGATATGGAAGGCAAAAGTCCCCATAAAGCTAAGGTTCTTTGGATGGCTAGTAGCTCATGGCAACATTAATGCCCAAGATGTCATGTAGAAAAGGGCTCCAAATTGGACAATCTCCTCATAGTGTTGTCCCATGTGTAGCATGATATGGAAGGCAATTTCCTCATAGTGGGGTCCATGTGCCATAACAATACATGTCCACTACAACCAGTTTGCAGCATGATATGGAAAGCAAAAGTCCCCACAAAAGTGAGGTTCTCTGGATGGCTTGTAGCTCATGGCAACATTAATGCCTTAGATGTCATGCAAAAAAGGGCTCCAAATTGTAAAATCTCCTCACAGTGTTATCCCATGTGCATGGTAGGGGAGGAAAACATCAAGCATATATTCTTAGACTATATAGTTGTGAAGGAATTTTGGAGCAAGTGGTACACATTGCACATTCAGCACTAGTATAAGGCACCAAACGTATAGCATTCTTATGTTTCCATTTGGAAAATATGGCTTGAGAGGAGCAACATAGTGTTCTAGGATTTTGCAAAGGAATATCCATATCGGGATGGATTCTAAATTATTGTTCCTGTTTGTAATCCCTTATACAAGTTTTGTGAGCATAAGTAAAAAAAAAAAAATATTTGTCAGGGGTTGTATCTTTACAACGTACATATACCAATATAAATAATTTGTCTCCTTTTTTTAAAAAATAAAAAGAACAACCTCAACAAATATCAACAAGATGGGAAAAAAATGAGCAACAAGATGTTATCTTTAGGTCCTCCAACTTGATGTAGGCCTTCGTGGCATTTTGAAGGCCATACTCTTTTGGAACTTTGAATGTTTAGCTTTTGGCCTCACTTGAATAAGGGGAAGGTCCATGTCCTTGATTTTCCTTTTAGGACAAGGTTGGCAGGAAGGCTAGCAACTTGACCCTTGCCTTCATGATAGGCATCAACTTCAATGCCCTCCGAGCCAGGTTGGAGGTTGGTTAGATGAGTTGTTGCTAGGGGTTGTCCTCTTGGTCCTAGGCAGTGTTGTCAAGGCGTCGCCTAGGCACCGCCTAGGCGTCCAGGCCCTCTCAACGCCTAGGCCACCGCCTAGGCGCTAGGAGGGCTTCTCTGTAAATTTTAAAAAAATAGAACTTTTAATTAATTAATTATTTTTTAAATTTTAACCTAAATCTAATAACTCTGTTATCAAACCTCTCAAAGTCAAATGACTCGAACCAACTCCGACGATCATCTCTGAGACTCCGGCGAGCAACTCGGACACTCCGGCGAGCAGCTCCGACGTCTTTTTCAGTGAGCGACTCCGACGACTCTCTCCATCCCACTGTGTGTGTCTCTCCCTTTCTCTCCTTGCTCTCTTTTTACGTCTCTCCAGCTCTCTTTGCTATGTCTCTCTCTCTCTTTTTGTATCTCTCCCTCTCTCTCT
>JAJIYU010021377.1:0-10081 GCA_030144865.1 Tinospora cordifolia | reverse complement strand
GAGAACAGGGAGTCATTGCACTTGATTAAAGTGGCTTGGGAGGTCAAACATTTTAGGTTTCTAATTTAATCTGTCATTTATGGTATAATGATACATCTAATTATGGAATTAGTTACTGATACAGTTTTTGTTAATATAAAAAAGAAAATCCCCCAAGTACACAGGTTATAGCGAGGTGTGAAGCCAACAATGTGGCAAATTAGCTTGTAATTTGCTCTATCTTATTTTAAGATCTTGTTCGATCTTATTTTCAAGATGTAATGTCCGTTGATATGGTCTTCAACCCATTGGGAATACTTTTACGAATGAATGTTGCCCTTGAGTTAGATAAATTGTCTTAAAGAAATATAACTCAACTCTAACCTCAATTTAGAGTCTGACCTTAACCCTAATTAATTTTGTCCGTAATCAATTTTATGAGTAATCACACATATATTAAATATATTTTGCATTACTGCTGCTATTATTATCCTTGGTCATAGATCAAGCCACTAGACTATCTTTTTTTTAATGCATTAGTCATTTACATATCTAACTAGTCTATAGAATCAATAAAGAAGGAATTACTATCCTTATCCTGCTAGTGGGTAGCTTACACATACGGCCTAGTTAAATAACCCAACTGGAAATCACTAAAATATTGTTTGCAGTCAATTTTATATTTATGTATTTATGTTTCCATCTCTTAATATTTGCTTTGAAAGTAATATTTGGCAGATAAGTAATTATTTAAGTTAAAGCAGTCAAGGTACACAAAGAGAGACGAAAAATAATACAAATAAAAAATATACAAATATCAATAATAAAATCTTAAGGCTTCTTGTAAAATTAATGTTCTAATATCAAATTAATGATGATTTGCCCTGAAAGTTATAATTATTAAATAAATGTTCAGATGTGAATGATCCTTCCAGTCAGACCATAAACCGCTTCAAGTAGCCTGGGGCTGAAGGGATGAAGACTGAGAAATTACCCGCTTTTAACTACAAAAACCAGCCTCATTATATGAAAATCTGAATGTTACAAAGCGTTGATCATTTAGACCAATGTATCATGTAGCCAGGATTTATTAGAGTATTCTATGGATATTTCAAGAGCTTTAGTTTGCCAGTTTCCTTCTAATGGGCAGAAGAAAAAATGAAGAAAATAATAAATCAGAGTTTGCCAGTTTCCTTCTACCTTCAAAATTGTGGGGGGAAAAATAAAAGACAAAAACCTGCATTCAAAGGACATGGTATGGTAGTCCTTTATAAGTATAGGTGTAGTACCAATTGAAATGAATTGGGGTAATTTCATTGGTACCTTTCCTGATATATATGTAACATCTACACTCATTGGGGTTCTAAAACCCTTGTACAGCTATCCCTTTGTCCAAGTTTTAGGGCACATATCTACACCAATAGGTAGTGATAGATTGTTGTAATCATGAAACTAGGTTTAGCCAAATTAAAGATCGGTACAAAAATGTATGTGAGTCACAATAAATATTTAATTAAATGATTTTTTTTAAGATTTATTTCATTTTCACACGATCAAATCTTCAAAATATAGTACATTATATCAATAAATAAAGATATATATATATATATGCTTGCAAAAAAAGGATAAAATCTTACAACAAGATGATAAAAAGCCCTTAAAAGAAAATGATAGACATCATTCTAGAAAAAGGAAAGAAAAAAAAAAATTACACCATGAGGTAATAATCCTTACACAACCACCTTGTTCACATATATTATACCTACCTGCATCGTTAAAGACAAGGCATATCTTAGTACTAAGTGTCCTAGTTCTCTTACAATCTACATCCATGATTCCATGTCTCTACTGCTGGAATAGAACTCATGTGATACTCATACGGGCAAGGTTTTTCTTCTTTTACGACTCTTTACTATCTTTTTTTAGGCAAATTTATAGGCTTAATTTCATCCTGGAAAAATTCTTATAGTAGTAACATTTATATAAATCTTTAAAATATGTTTAATGAATTTAGAAAGGAGAGTTGAGGGCTAGAGTGGATGTATAACAAGAAATTCTTAAAAAATTTTTGGAGATTCCTGCTTCAGTGGATGAACTCCTCCATTTTTCTCAATCCGCAACAAATCCCACAATCTAGTGGCGAGCAAGTGATTTAGTTGTTCTATAGTTTATATGTCATTTGACGATTATATGATTATTATATGCCTTATTATTGTATGATAACAAGTTAGAATACACTAATAACAGAATAATATATGGTAAAAAAAAGTACCCTGTAAATGAAATTTTGTGGATTTGACTCGATGATAAGGAAGGAATGTGAAGGTTTTTTGGGGAATAGCCAACATTTACATTTACACATATCTCACCTTGGATTCATGTACCTTTTAAGGTATTTGACACCTACTTAAATGGACAAACTTAATTAAATCCTTGTCATCACTAATATGAAGTTCTAATCAAGGTACTTTTCATGCGTATTGCCTTTTGAAGTCATGACTCTATACTGTAAAATACTCTAGCTTGATCATTAGTCTATTGATTTCATGGATACATAATTTTGTTCTCTATAAATGTGTGAGGTTGAGGTTTGTAGAGTGACTCCTAAATTAATTGGAGTGAGGAGGGGCAAGAACTCAACTCTAAAAATCATGATCATTTGAAAGAAAATAAAAAATAAACTTGGAGGTTTGTGTAAAACGTGGTGCTGAGTTGCACAAATTAAAGATTGTAGCAAGTCATAAGTGCTTCCATCTTTCGAAAGAGATGAGTCAGTATGACTCTACTAACGTGTCAATATTGTACTTATTTTCTTACATAACCAAAAAGAGGCTAGTCTTAACCAAAGATAGGCAACTAAATTGGTGTAGAACTTAGTTTATAGAGTTGCGACATACATTAGTTAAGAGTTCACTTAATGCCCTCCTTGCATATGTGCTCCTTTTGTGCTGATGTTTTCACCTCTGTAAAGGGTTAGTGAGTAAGTTATTTTAAAATTAGAGAAAGTGATATTCAAGCTACGTATAAAGCTCGAGTAGTAATTAATTTCAAAGTGCGTAAAAGTTGGTTTAAAAATATATTGTGCAAAGGAAAAGACAAAAAAAAAGGAGCTAGTCTTTATTACCTCTCCTACCATATATTTTCAACATCCTTTTTATTTGCTTAAAACAAAAGAAAAAAATTTAGTACTATGTCGAAAAAAACATGTTTGATTTTTTTTGCAAGAATAGGTAAGAGGTAAAATATTAATTGAAAGTAAATATCATTTATCACTTGCTGCAAATCTAAGAACACAACAATATATTTGTAATGATCTAATGACAACCAAAAATCTCTAGGAATCACCCTAAGCTCAACATATTTAGCTAACAAGACTCTGGCTTTTAACCAACTTTATGTCAAAATAGATCTTGTCCTTTGCTTAAAATAGGACCTAATCAAGATCTTAGGAAGCTCTCTCGAGTTGCATAAAAACATAATTTTTAGCTATCTCCAACTGATTTATTTCATATAATATAATACTTATGAAGTATTTCTATATATAGGTTGATTTGGGATATCCACTATAGATTTAACTTTCTATTCTTTTATTCAAGTGGTCTAAAGGTAAGATCCTACCACAAAGGCTGCACTTTTGAAACCATCAAGAAAAAAAAAATTTAGGCTCATATATACCTTAGGAGTTTGTTTATTGTGAAAGATACAATAGAATTATTTTTATAAAATTAGATTGGATTGAGTAAAATAGGATGTGATAGGTTAAAAGTAAAATAACCTTATATTTGGTAGTGTTATACTCTCACTCCAACCTTCGAAAAGAAAAGAAGAGCTACATGGCAGGTAAGCAATGCATCCTCGGTCGAAAGATATGGCATAAAAATTAAATAACCTGCTTTCCAAGCATGCAAACAGGAAAGATGCATCCGAACACAAGAGATAAAGCCCAAAACGAAAAGTTCAAATAGGCGATTCTATATAATGAGGGTCAAACCTAGAAAAGGCAGAGGTGTCTAGGCAGATGATCGAGTTGCATAACACTGAGGACACGTATGAGAAAGGAATGACCGCCAAAAAGACAAAAAAGTCTAGCTTGAGCAGACTTGATTAAAAGTAGTGTGTCGAAAACACTGTATTCTCAGAGGGAATGACACACAAGCAAACGACTTGTATTTTGAACGCATGAACATAAACTGAGTGAAAAGACGAACTCATGAACACGAACAAAGCAATTTGCGAGTTTGACTACACAAAGGATGAGATCTACCCATTCGAGTAGGCGAAATAGAAAAAACAAGTTGCCAAGAGGTTCAAGGACAAAGAAGGTCTAAGAATATGATATCATTGTAATACCTGAAATTTTAGTAACGTAATAAACGAAATTTGAATTTAAAACACATTTTATTAGCACATATACATACACATATATATATGCAATTAATTAGTTAGCATAGAAGTACAAAGGGATATGCATTGATTAATAATAGACATATAGAAATGTTGGGTAAATACGCGCTTCTCTATTTGAATAAGAAAATAATATTTTTAGTATGATATTAATATAGAAAAGTATGTGTATAAAGTATTAATTAGATGCACTCATGAAAATAATATTTCGTTTAGTATGATAGTAATATATATAGAGAAGTATATGTGTAAAGGAAATGGATTCATGAATGAAATATCTCATTTGATGTGATGTTAAGGTATGCATATATAAAAAATGATAGTCTCACATTGGAAAGATAAAAATACTAGTTGGAAGAGGGTTCTATATAAACCCCCCTACTCTATCCATTTCATTCATCCTAAAGACAAGAGTTGAAAATTCCTCTTGTTCTCTTTCTTTGCCTCTTTATTGGAAAACTTAGTCCTAGTTCTTTACTTGAGCTATTCTAAATAGTTTGCGAAGTAGTAGCAACGAAGTGCTACAAAAGAATTTAAGAAGCGATCTCAAAGTAAATTTCTTTCCTCTCTTTTGATTTATTATTTTGACTTAGATAATGCTTACTTGTTTGGTTAGCTTCATTTTTTTTTATTATTCTTGTTCTTTGCATTTATGTCATTCAATTATCATGTTGCTCATGACCAAGAGAGTATGCTCTATAGTTGCGTCTTGTACGATCTTCTACATCAGAAATCGAAAGTCATTTTTTTTGTTTGAGAGAGTATGTTTTGTAGTTGCATCTCGTAAGATCTTCTACATCAGAAATCGAAAATTTGTGCTTCTGTTGATTTATGATGTTATACTGTTGATATGTTTAATTACTGTTGAAATATTTATTTATTATGCTCTTGCACACAAAAATAAGATTAAATAAGATTTCAACCACGTACTAGTACGGGAGACTTTCTGTGTTCCATGTAGAATTGGAACTGGCTGTCAATACTGACTACAAAATGGAACGGGTTTCAAGAATGATCCCACTAGAGATGGGTTTGAGTTTCAGAATTGATCTCTCTCCCTAGATCTGGAATATAGAGTTTATTCTCGTTCGGTTTAAAGTACGACTAAAATAATATATTGTTTGAATCGATTTAATCTTTGAAAGTGTTTGATAATAATATATTGTATTATCTGGTTGAAATAATGAATTAAATAGATTGAATGATTCACTGGGCTTTTTAGCTCACCCCCCTATTTTTCACATCTCAGGGAATTAATCGGCTTACGATGAGGTTTATCTATTGAAAGTTTTTTTTATCTCAATGTAGGGCTTATAAGCCCAAGCTAAATCATGTACTTCAGCTTGAATTTATTTTTTACTGTAATAGATCATTGTACTCGAAATTTTCTAATGAGTAAATAAAGAATCTTATTTACTATAATGTCATTTTTTACATAGACTAATATACACAGGAATCCTACAAAATTTGGGTCTAAGAAGAAGAAGAATGTAGCATGGGCCCGTCTCTCGGGCATCTCAAGATTATTGATCAAAGAAAGTTAGACCGTCAGATGACATAGAAGATGAGGCTCGGAAGGCGGGGTGTTACAATCATGTTCATAACAAATACCTTGGTTCAGCATCCTCTATTTAGTGTCCCAAAATTACCTTTGACTAGGATGATCGAGGTATCAAAAATAAAAGTGTCTGTCAAAAAATCTAGGATCGACATAGTATTGGCCTACTTCAAAATCCTACTAAAATTGGCATGAAACTATAGACACCATGTTAGGAAACTATGGCATGACTAACCCAAATATCTAAGAAACAAAGAAAGAAGGAAAGAAAGTGACCCCATATGAATTACTGACCCAATTATCTTCACAAACAAACATTGGTTTAAGAGTAAAAATAATCTCATGTCATCTTGTATTGTGTAACAAACAACCCTTAGAAGGAGTAACCTTTTAATCCTTTACCCAACTACTTAGTTAATGGCTCTTGAGTTTTAATAGTTCTAAGTTAAAAGCTTATGATTATACTTTCATTTGCACTAAAACTTTAATGTTAATAGCTCATAGATAAGTTGAAATGCAATTTAAGTTAGAGACAATTCTAGTGCTAGTTGAAACCGATCCATCTATGAGGTAACATGAGTCATACAAAAGATAAATTATAAATGATCAACCAACAGTTGTTTTAGTGGATGTGAGTTGAGCCTCAGTTCAATTCTTCGAGTTCTTTTGTTGAAGGGGTTTGCCCCTTGAGTCTTGTCTCAAAGGCTACTTTCCCAACCAAAGGGGATACTTTGTAAGAAACCAAAAAGTAAATCATAATTTTTATATTTTTCTTTAGGAAATAGTGTTTCCAAATTATTATAGTAAAATTAAATTTAAAGAAGAAAAAAAAGTAAGTTAAAGGAATCTGTCCAAAATATAAGTTCAACTAATAGGTTGAGTGGAAAAAACTCTATATCTTTTGATTAAAAGTCTTCAGTTCGAGTACTTAACATTAAAAAAAAAAAATTTAGTTGGAAGAGCTTCCTTAATTTTGAGTCTTATAATAACTTAAATCATAATTAGTCTTGATGTATACATAAAGTTAACTCAAGACATATTGTAAAAAACTAAAAAAATATTGAGTTTAAATGTAATTTTTATTTAAAAATTAATTAAAGATATTGATTATAATCCTAATGAAGTAGCCCTCGTTGATTACTTTTCTATCTTATCTTAATAGCAATTTTCACATTTTTTTACCATCTTTACAAAATATTTGATGTAGTTCATGACCTCATCATGTTGATTAAATAAAAAAGGCAGCAAACAAGTTTTTTTGATGGAGTCCCTTTGCTTTTCAATCTCTACTTGTTGTTATCGAGCTAGCAAAATACTACTTAAACTACGGGTTGCTAGAAAATTTTAGGCTTAGCTAGAATACACTTCAGTCTCATGTAATACTTTAAATTCTATATAGTTGGCTAAAGAAGGATCATGCATATTAATAGACCTTAACTGCTAAAGACCGTGCCCATTATTCATTTGTATAGTTTAGTTTCCTCGCATTCTTGCATAAGGTTTTTTTTAGGGTTTTACTTTTATGTGCTTTCGACCATCACTTACGGCATGGTGATGGTTGGACTCCAATTATAAAATAAATTGTTTCAAACAATGGTCTCTTACTATTATTTCCAACATGTAAAACCTTAACACCATGTTGAAGTTTCTTTCCTACCTTGAGCTATATCTATTGGACTTCTGAAATGTCCTTAGGGCATCTCCAACGTGGATTTGATGATGCTGTGGTGGTGTTCAATGAAATGTCACCTTAACACTCTTCTCTTGTACAAAAAAAAAGTCGACATAAACAGCCATTACCCCAATCGCTCGTTTAATGCGCTGGGATGCCCTTGGCCAGCAACCATGTGAGACCCATAACCACAGGATGCGCGTCGAACGAAAATCCCTGTGGCCCCTCTCCGCCCACTTCTTTTTCTCCGAATACCATTCTTTTTGCCGTTCGATTCTCCTCGGGGTGCATGTCGACACGAAATGCCCGTGCCAGACGAGGCAGTGATATTGAAGTCTAGATTGTTTTGTGCATGTTCGTAAACCTCGGAAAGGAGGGCTTTCTTGTTAGCCACGTGTAGAAACGGGAATTCGAGGACAGATGACAACAAGCGAAAATAGCGGAAAGACCGAAGACCGGTGCGCCACGATCCGAGTCTAGTTGGGGGTCAGTGGAGGCTGCGTGCATCATGTGGGAGTCCTGCTGTTACAGCCTACTTTCCTCCATGTATCACATTTAAGGTCCTCTATGTAATGATGTAGATACCGCATTGTATTTAAAAAATTTTAAAACCCTCGTGTTTCATTAAAAAGATTTTATAAGCTACTTTTGATTTTTGTTTTTTATACTGGAAAAAAAATTATTTTCATAAAAACCAGTAAAAAATTATTTTTTTAATATTTGTTTTTTTGTTTTTAAATTTTATTGTCGTCAAGTTATGATTCTCGTAGAGGTTAGATTTTTCTTTTATAAGTGCATTAATCCATTTGGTTTATGCTTTCACTATGGTTTTTGTCTTCAAACTTTAAAACAAATACATATTAATTGGTCATTAATATGTATTTAGATAATTAAAGAAATACTCAAAAAAATTATTATATATTTAGAAAATAATGACAAGAGGGACGCTTCTATTGTCAAAAAATAAAAAAAGTACTTAATTAAATATCGAGAAACGAAAGAATTTAGACCAAGATTTTAAATGAAAATAGATCAATTTTTTTATTTTTAAGGAAGTGCATATCTTATCTAAATTGTCGTTCACAATGGTACAAAACAATGAAAAAAATAGAATCTTGAACTCCATAATCTTAGGTAGTAAGTCAAAGTGTATGATGTGGGTCGTCTCTTTTTATTTGTAATTGAGTCTCTTGTCAATGCTCTTATTTTTATATATTTTCGTGTTGGTTTTTAGCAATCTTCTATCACCCATATATAGGACAAACCTCATAACCAATAATTGGAGTTGAATTGATGAGATATTCTCTTTTTTTTTAATTTTATTTTTGAGAATAAAGATTTAATTTCCATTCAGACACCATATATGCATGGATCACGTATGTTTGGTCTAAGATTCGGTTCTTTCTTTTCAAAAGTATTGGACTGTATACTTGGAAAAATATGTTTGGAAGGTTAAACTTTGCCATTTTAGTCAATCTAAAATTTTATTATTAAAAAAAAAAAACTTTAATTGCCCATGGGATTTTTTATATGAAATTAGCCATTATTAATATATTATGACAATATGCAAAGTTATATAATTACTTGTGGTATGATTCTAGACTCATGCAGTCTTCAAATATTTTATTTAAAAAAAAAAATTTTATTCCAACATTTTGTAGCTAAGAAAATCTTTTTTATTGTTTGATTATACATTAAAAAAAAATTGTCACAAGTAATTATTTAGGTATATAACTATAATTTCTTCAAATGTGTGGCAAAACAAATCTTAAGATTTTTTTTTTTAATTTCCTCAATAAAACTCTTATTTTTTTTTTACCTACAAAAAAAAAACCTTAATTATTAACAAATTTATTTAGATGAATGTACACAATAATCTTACACTGAATCATTAAATACACAGTATTCAATTGTTATATATATATATATGTTAGTTAAATGAAAGATACATGTAGTTCATCTCTTCTAACTTTGTAAAACTGTTGATAGCTCTAAGTTTTTCCACTATTAATAATTGTGTTTGAAAGTTATTCCCGATTGTCTTCAAAGTAGCGAAAATGCTTGTAAAAATGAAATTTTTTGATATAATTGAAAAGAGCAAGTGGCAAATCTAAGATAATCCTTCTTAAATTTTACTTTTAACAATCTCTATAGTAAAGTAATATGTTATCTGATTAAACTACAAATGAAAAACACTTGAAAAAGCTATATAACACTAAGAAAAAAAAAACCTGAGCCTTCTATGCATAGGATTGCCTTGCTTCATTTGTCATTTGATTGATCTGATGTAAAAAATAATAATAATAATAATTAATTAAAAAATCAACAAAAAATGTACTACATTTTCAAAGCATTTGAACAATGATTAAGCTATTTAAAAAAAAAAAAAATATATATATATATATATATATATATATATATATATATGTGTGTGTGTATTGTAAAAAGTGTTAGGTAGGTAGAACTCC
>JAJIYU010021376.1:0-10054 GCA_030144865.1 Tinospora cordifolia | reverse complement strand
CGTTTAAATATTCTACAAAACTACTACTACTCGCTGCTGAAACTGTTAGAATTTACAGTTTATTTATTTATTTTTGTTGGATTTGAGTGCTTTTCCAATAAGAGTGGGAAAAAAAAAGTTTAGTTCCCTAGAAATGGTTAATCTAGGATAACTATGTTGGCTTGCTTGGGAGGCATGAAGAAAGGGGGTTCTTGAGTATGTTTATCAAAATATCTACTTATCTACTTTTCAATTTTTTTTTTTCAAAAATATCCAATTATCTAATAGCTTAGCTGTTTCACGAAAGTTCTCTATTAAAGAGCTCTCCAACCATTTATTCGATCACCACTCTATGTTCCCATTTTCATGCTGATGCTTTTATTTAGAAAGCTTAGGTGTTATCTGAAGTCTGAATTTTGGGGTAGCTTATTGCTCATGCCAAGATTAACATTGAGGACAACGGATGTGAGCCTGAGGAGATTCTCTTTGAACTGTGTCTCTTTGTGCAATGGAAATTTGTTTTGAATGAGAACGAAAAAACTGAATTACTTTGATCCTTTTAACCGAAGAGTATGCATAATAATAATAAAAAATTCTATAGCTTGATTGAATTGAATCATTCTGGACAGTCCTTTAGATAGAGGTTATATTACAAGTAAAGAAAGAACAGAAATGAAAACAAACAGCATTCAAATTTATTGAGAAACTAGGTAATAAAACTTATCCAAAAAAATTAAAAATTAGTTAAAAATAGAGAATAAGTTAAAAATAGGAATCTAACTAATTGCATCATGTACTGCATCAATCTCCCCTCAGTTGAAGAAAAGTTGTCCTCGAGTTTTGACATTGCAGTGAAAACTCACATGGATCAAAGTGCTTGAAAACATCGGCAACATTGAAAGTGTTGAAAATATTCATATTAGGAGGAAGATCAATCTTGTTAACATTATTGCCAATCTTCTATAGAATTCAAAAAGGACAACTTTTTTCTTTCCGCAACTTGTTATAAGTGCCCATTGGAAAGTGATGTTTGCGAAGATGGACCATCACCAACCACTCACAGAGTTTGTCTTTGGTGTTCATAGCTTCTTCCACTCTTTGCCAAGTCAAATACGAATCTGATAGTGGCTACTTCTTAAATCAAGTTTAGTGAAAATGACAATGCTTTCTATTTGATCAAGCATACTATTAAGGCGTGGAATTGGAAAGCTATACTTGATGGCTATTCTATTGATAACACGATTGTCCAGACACATATGCCATATTGTCATCCTTCTTAGGAGTTAGTAACGCAAAAATTGTACAAGAGCTCATGCTCTCATGAATCAATTCGTTATCTGACAGCTAACTAGGGCTCATATGATGTGTCAATGATATTGTAGATGTGGTAAACTAGTGTTGGGTATCAATTTGATGTGATGTTGAACACTCCCTAGAGGGGGCAATTCATTTAGTAGCCCACTAGGAGATAAATCACAAATTCGGGATCAATGATTGTACTTGGACTGGATTTTCCACAGGTGCTTCAAGATGACCTTTAGAAACTAATGCCATCACAAAATTTGGCTTTTTGATTTCCTCCTGAAACTCTCGCCATGTAATATTAGTAAAAATCAGTTATCCTCCTTAGCGATATGAGTACTTTCCTCCATTTGAGACTGTGATACCTAAATGATCTTGTTATCAAACCACCAAAAAACGAAAGTATTATCTTGAGCTTTATAAATTGCATCAACATCATAATGCCATAGTTGTCCCAGCAAAGTATGGCAAGCATACATATCCACTCAGTGCCGTTCTTGTGATACTTACTAGATTGAAAAAGGGACTTTGCAAGTTATAAGCACTTCAACTTCTTGGCCTTTCTTAAATTTGCCTTCAAATTTAAGGCTTTGATCGAAAACTACATTCTTGCCACTGCCATTGTTTATAATCACATTACATACCTTATTTTGAATTGTGCACCTAATTTGGAGTATTTTGTTGCGTTCTCTTCGTAGCTAGAGTGAGCAAAAGCTTTTGGACAATGCAAACCATTTCCTCACCTACTTTGCCTTCTTAAATCTCCACATCCTCATAAAATCCTCTTCAAGCACCGGTTCTTCTTCAAATCTGCCTTGTTCCACAAAATTAATTGCTCAACTATTTGGTCAATTATTTGAGAGATGATCAAATTGATTGCATTGGAAGCATTTGCCTAGATTAGGACATGAAGGATCATTGTTTGCTCAAGGTCGTCGGTGGTTTTTGTCTTGGGTGTTGGGACGAGTATTAATCAAAATTCTGTTGGTTTAGTGTCAAAATGGAAGCTGGAGGAGCTTCGATAGTAGAATTGTTGCTTCTACCCACTATTGTTGAACCCTTGGGAACGGTGGAGCTGTCTTGGCATGGTCGTCTGAAAATGCCTTTAGGATGCATGCATGGTTGATCTTTTCCACTTCCATTGCCAAATCAATGACATTTTCCTTGGTCCCCACTGTCTTAAAGAGCGTCTAGATCTTGAATATCCGATTTTATTTGTTCTTTGTTTAGATTTTTCTAACTTCATTAAATCATATTACTTACTACTAATTTATAAGTGTCATCAGCTTTATCAATACTAAAAATGGGTTGTCAGGTTATGTATCAGATCTGTGGTCTTTGAATTGGCTTTAGCTCAAGCTTGAGATTTGTTGTTTTATGCTCTCATTTATTACAACAACTAAACCAAAACCTTGGGATTTCAAATATATCACTCATACTTTGTTGGTAGCAAGGGATCGATATTTAAGGTAAGTGCATTATGATGTGAGCTTGTTTGTGCACTATTACTTCATTCTTTTACCTCAGATTGGAAATTGACTTAGCATTTCACTATATTATTTTGATGTGGGAAGCATGCACTTTATCTTTCTGCTTCTTGAATAAAAATGGTCAGTAGGACAAATATTCAGTGATTGAATTGTTAATTTGAAAGCTATCCTGCTATCTTTTGTAATTTAGGGGATTGCTTGTTCCCCACGATTACCTATATTAATATATCTATCCCTTGTTCCTGATAAAAAATAATAATTCCACTTTATTGTGATCAACCATACTCTTCGTGCACTTTTGTTGCTGGTTGATCATGACTGTCAAAGTTTCCTTTACGTCTTAATCACCCATTGCTCTTTGTTTCCTTTCTTCCTTATGCCACAAGTTTTGCTTACTTGATGTTCTACATTCTGTCCAAATAATTAATATTGTGTTAAATCTCAAATGTTGCATTAGACGGTCCATTTCCATCAACCTAATGTCACACTTTGATTTTTTAAAGTTCTTTTTGATTGAAAAGCATTGTTTTGGCCTATTAACATGCTTTAAGAGGTACTCATTTTAAATTGGACTTTACCATGCTAAACTTGGTGTTGATCTTGATCCCACCATCTCAACAGTGGAAGTTCCTTTCTTGTGGTAGTTTTCTGGAGATTTCTTTTCTTTTCTTTTCTTTTCTTGTGGGAAAATGTCAATGATTTGGTGGCGATAAAAATTTCTCTAAATAAAATTACATTCCTAATCTTATACTCTAATTTGTACAAATGTCCTTGACCTTTAATGTTGGAATCACCAAATAGACCTCTGATCACAAAGTTTTACTCTAAGGAGGCAGTAGAAACAGACTCAAGTGACAACCAGTGAATAATCATCTTGCACATGCATAGGGCGTGAGTGGATGTGATGTACACGAAATAAAATGTACTTGGGCGTGAGAGTGAGTTATAGAGTGTAATGCAAATTGTACTTACAGCAGGAATAATGTAAAGAAAGATTGTGTATTTTGACCAGGAGTAGTGCAAATTGAAGAAACTCAGCCTTCTTGAATTGGATATATAACAGTTCCCAAGAAAATTAATACACAACAAAATCTCTCTCTCTCTCTCTCTCTCTCTCTCTCTCTCTCTCTCTTAGCTCACATTTCCATTATTCTTCACGCTGACCCTGTTGGTATTCCATCATCATCCAAACCCAAAACCTTGTAACATTTAGCTTTCCTTTGACCATTCTCCAACTTTGATGACAATTTTTGGCAACATTTTGATACTAATTGGTGATCTTTTTCAACCTTGTTTCCATTCAATTGAAAATGTGCTACTTTTTATTTTATATGATTTAAAATAAATGTCAAAAATATTATTATGAACAATTATATATGTATATATATAATAAACTTAAGTAATTAATTAATTAATTAATTATTTGTAAATAATAAACATATTAATTTTATATAATAATTTTATTCATGAGTTATATATAAAAGTTGTATAGTAATAATAATAATAATAATAGTAATTATAATAGTAATTTGCTTATACATGTGTGTCTGTTGCACACATGTCTATTGATCGGGTGACCAATGAATAAATAAGTAATATTTTTTGGGACCTTTATATAATTATTTATATGCTGCCTAAGTCCCACCTGGGCCACCTAAATATAATGCCTATTACCACCTTTTCAACTTGACAACACTGGTCAAATCTTGGATGCTAAGCTTAAAATTCTGGCTAAAGTTCTTTTTAATTATTTATTTTTTATCTATTACAAACATTGTTTTTGACACAAACAATTCCAATCAAACTCTTGAATTCTAATACCTAAGAATCATAAGAAAATCAATTCATACCATAAGTTCATCAATTCAAATTGGTGGTGAGTCAAGTTTAATTGTTAGTTGAGTCATAATCACTTAGTCCAAATTAATAGCTACCTTAATTCATTAATGTCTTTTATAACTCTATGGATTTTTACTATCTACAAATATGCAATTTACATGTATATTGTGAATCTTTTGATTTACCAAGCTTTGAACCAATTCTATTTTTAGTCATGATTGTAGCAACAATGGTCACCACAACATTTGACCTTCTTGTTAGTGATCATACTAGTTTACTGTTACAACATTAGATTATGAAGCATGTTGTCAATGAGGAAATTGCCCACTTTGTCCATTTATAAAGGGATCTATATTACCACCATTTTCCAAGTGGATCCAGGTTGGCATAGAATATCAAGGCTTTTACTGGGAAATTATTATAAAGGTTTACTTTTGAGAAGATTCCTTGCAGGCTATGATTGTGATGAGTTGTTATGGTCTCTGGTGCAATTTTAGAGATTTTCCCTTGTCCTCTAAAGCCACTTGTTGCAGTCCTTGGAATTCATACACTCCCTTTACACTTCTTTTTATTCTATTGCCTGTTTAAAAGTGAGAATTGGGGCCACTTTAAAATTTTGGAAAGATGTTTGGTATGATCCTTTCTAGATTTTGTGATTTGTTTTCTTACACTTATGACCTTTGACCAAGCATTATCGTCCTATTTGTGAATTTGTCATCCAACAAAGTCCTACTTGTAGTCAGAGATCCTCATGGTCTCTCCATCTTTGTAGAGATCCTCCTAAGAAGGCTTGTCTTGAAGCATGTTCGTTTCTTGGCATCCTTGAAAATGTTGCTTTGAATGCTGATCCTGATAAAATGACACAGCTTATTGATTCTTCAAGTTCTTTCTCATCAAAATCTTTTATGGATCACCTTTGCTCCCTTGATACTTCCCATCTTTCGCTTCTCGTTGTAATTTTATTTGGAAGCCTCATGTTACGTCAAAGCCAAGTTCTTGGGCTGGTCTATTGCCCATGGTAGGTTGAATTGTGCAGCTGTCCTTTAGAGGAGATTTATGAGCTTGTCTCTTTCACCTAATTGGTGTTGCTTGTGCAAATATAGCTTGGAGACAAGTAACTGCATTTTTGGTGATCACTCTGTCTCTAAAAGCTTGTGAATTAGATGGGAAGCCCACTTGAAGTGGGAAGGGGCCTTTTTAGGTATGAGTCTTTGGTGTTTTTCAGATGTCTCTACCCTTCTTGCTGGTTATAGGAGTACTGGAGATTGGTGAGATTCCCCATGGTTTGGTCCATTTTGAAAGAACGTGCTTCTTTCTTGTTGATGATGCAGGAAAAATTTTGAGGGGCTGCTTGGGGGAGTTTTTTCTATTTAGCCTCTTTTTGGGTTAGTGCTTGTAATCTCTTGAGAGATTTTGCTTTCGAGGTTTGGTTCAGAGGGTGGAATCCTATTAAGTATTGTCTTGACTCAAAACTGTGGGCTTGAACCTGCTTATATTTATATATATATATATATATATATATATATATATATATATATATTTCTATTTTACACTAAATTCAATACATCTTTGTTTCTTTAGAAAAAAGAGAGAAATTTATATTCCTTAAAGGACTACTGTTGTTCTTTTTATATTTATCTCCCCATTTATCTATCTATCACTGCTTGTATAATTGCTATTTTTAAATTTTTATGTAAAAATGGTTGAGTTTGTGGAGAATTGACTGGTGAAATTTTCTTAATTTTTAGCGACATGAGGAACGTGTAATTATTATAAGTTCCACAGATGATGATATGGAAATATCTGATGCAGAAAATGCACTTCACCGTATAGCAAGTGTCATTCTACAGGTGATGTGATTTATCAATATATCATCTTGCTTCGCAAAAATCTTGATTTAGAATGCTTTTTTTTTTTTTTTTGGACAAACCAAAAGTCAAAGTTCTGAATGAGGGGTAAAGCCTAAAGAATGCCCATAAATTTATATTTTTGCTAGAGTCACTCAGTTCTGATATATAATGTTGGATGAAAATTTTGCATGCCAAAACATCAGATTTCTAGTTAGTCTCAGTTCTTTGGACAGTTGGGTTTTTACCTTTTAAACTTCAAATTTTTTTGGTATCTAATTCAATAATTGTGTCAAGTTTATGGTTAATAGTTATGAGTTACACCATAGATATTCAAGGCATTGATTGATACGATTATTGTTATTGTTATTTTTTGAGCAGAAATAATTGTTATTTTTAATCAGAAACATAACCACAAGAGGTTAGCTAAAACACTCCTAGATAAGGTCAGCTGCATAAACTGGTACAAACTGAAAAGTAGCCGTAGGTACCTCATAGAGGAAATTCAGCATCTTCCCCAGTCATGTACCCATCTGACAGAGAAAGTCATCAACCATAGTGGTTGAGAATGCCCAGTAGCTAGCTGCAAGCTTGATAGTTTCCTAGAGTTGGTCAACATTCCTAGAGGAATTGTAGTATGGTCCCTTGTTACTTTCCAGCTATAACAACCATTGTGTAGAGCGTTATCAACATTTGTTGCATCCTTACATCCACTAGAAACTAAAGTACATAGAACATAGTTAGGGTTGATTCTATCTTCCACTTGTGAATTGACTAGTTGCATTATTTATTTATTTATTTTTCCCCCTTTCCAGGAGAACAATGGTGAGCCATCAAAGGTTAGTCCAGGAACTGTGGGCACCAACTTGATCCGACTTTTGATTGCAGGATCCCAAGCTGGGTGTCTGATTGGAAAGTCTGGTCAGAATATTGAGAACATAAGGAATTCTTCTGGTGCCACAATCATGATATTACCTCAAAATCAACTTCCTTTATGTGCATCAGCACATGAATCTGATCGGCTTGTGCAGGTGAGATTTTGTTTAGAATTGTTGCAAAATAGGGATACAAATTTGCAAAATTTTCTCATTTTTGGTTTTTAACAAAATTTATTTGTTAGTCAATTTCTTGATCTTCGGCAGTAAAGGTGGACATAAAAGGAGAACATTATCAATTCTTCTCTCTTTGACCTTTGAATTACTCTAATGCTCTAGCATACAAATAAGATCATAGATATAGATATGAAAGCTTTTAGAAATTACTATTCATCATTGAAAATATAGTACGAGTCTGCGAAACAGTATGATGATCACCAAAAGCCTCCATTTGTAACTCTGTTTTCATTAATAAAATTGCCTCGTTTCTTGTCATAAGACTATGAGGTAGTGTAGTGGAAATATTAGGAACCCAGGATTGATCTATATTGTTTATGTGATATTTTTTTAAGCATTGGATTCATAAATATCTTGAAGCATACTGTTCATAGTTCCTCAAAGGCATTGAATCACCAAGGTTCACTGATACATAACCTTTAAGCATTAACTTGCTCCTCCAAGGACTATTAAGCATGATATACCTTGCTCACTTAATTCAGATTTATTTACTCTTCGCTGCTGACTGTATTATATTGTTGCTTTGTCAATCAGATATCAGGCAATATCCCTGAAGTGTTAAAGGCCTTGGAGAAGATTGGGTGTCAGCTAAGGTTCAATGATGCGAGCATTCTTTTTTATTCTTCTAAGATACTTGTTGGATGCTGTCATACATGCCTTTTTTTCCTTCTAACTATTCCTCTTTTATAGGGAAAACCCGCCTCGTAAAGTCATCTCAATCAGACCTGTCTACAATTTTAGCTCAAATAGTTCAGTTCATCCATTTGTGGCTCCAAATTCAGGTTATTTGACATTGTTCAGATCCAACAACTTCTACATCTATGTTGCAACATTCTGCAAGTACTGCAACATACTTTAGTATTTTATCTGATCACAACATCATATTTAGGAACGCCAATCTTGCAGCTGATTATGTAACCACGGAGATGACAATCCCAGAAGCGTTGGTTGGTGGTTTGATTGGAAAATGCGGGTACAACATTTCAAGGATTAGAAATCAGTCTGGAGCAGTAATAAAAGTAAGCGATTGCTGAAATGTTTGCCGCTCTACCTGGTTGATTTTTACCATGTGCAATATGCAAAAAGCAATATTATCTTATTATCTATGACCATTGACCATTGCCAATAACCAAAAGCTAGATGATATGGTTCAATTGCACAAGTTGTGATGGCTGGAAATCTTTTTAGTATTGGTTGGCTACTTCGCATGTATGTTTTACTGTTCAAAATTCATTTGATTAGTTTGTCTGGATATTAACCTACCAATAAATTTGCTTAGGGACCTTATGAGAGGTATCTCTGTGGCCTGTTAACCATGGAAGTGGTAAATCTCTTTTGCTAATTTCACCTAATCATTAATTACTAGATTGGGATGCTTGGTTCATTCCTGGTCTTTATTATCCTTTTTTTTTTCTTTAAGCTAATAATGACAGGAAAACTAAGTATGGCCCTTTGGAGAAATTTTTATAATAATTTCATTGGCCATTGTGTTGAAGCTGAATTCGTAGTGATCAAAACACAGATACACACAGAAAGCAAAACCTTTTTTTTGCTTTTGATTTTAGCAATTCAACCGTTTATTATGGAGTCTTGAGGCAGTTTTCTGTCTGATATTTTATTCCATTTTGTTACAAGGATACTTGGTGATACATGTGGACTCTTGAGTTGCATGCTTCATCTAAGTTCCAAAATTTCCTGCTTTTTGTAATGTTTTGTTCTGTTTATCTAACAAAATAGATGCTTTTTCTTTGCAATCATTGTTATTTATTCATTTATTTCTTTTTCACAAGAAGCTTGATTTATTTATACATATAGAAACATTAGTTAAGAGGACAAGATGTCCCATGTAGGCAGTGCAGGGTTGCAGTAGTTTCCAAAATGGATACCAATTATGCATCATATTTATTATATACTGCCTTGTGATGTCCTTCTGCAGGTTACTGGTGGAAAGGGTGAACAAGATCAGAGGCAAATTCACTTTGGCGGCAGTGCTCATCAGGTACATTGTTAGCAATTAGAGACCTTGCAATCACATAGCCCAGTCAAAAATAGGGTTTAAATTGGTGCCCTCTACTTCAATCAATTGTTAAATGCTGCTTAAAACTATTTTGGTCTCCTATTAATTTTTCTTGATGGTGCAAGGAGCAGGTGACATTGGCAAGACAGTTGGTGACTGAATACTTGTATTCGCAATCTTTATAACAGAGAAGAGAATGGAACAGCATTGGCATCACCGGATGGGTTTTTTCTGGGTATCAGTAACTCTACTGAACCAGGAACACCAAAACTAACAGAAATTACTCATCTACTGTATTTAATTTTGGAAGCTTCAGATTATCATCTTGTTAATTACACTCGTGCTTTTTATGCAACTATTTTAAGGTTTAAAGTTTAGTGTTTAATATAATGGTAAGATTGCTACACTTTGCAACTTATCTTCACCTCCATCAATTCCTTTGTTTCATAGTTGCTAGGGTTTTCTCAT
>JAJIYU010021375.1:0-10071 GCA_030144865.1 Tinospora cordifolia | reverse complement strand
CCCTATTTACTTAGTTAAGAACATCAAGGGATTAAAGGCCCTTTTGGTCTGAGACTCGACTTAAACAAATGGTTGTTTGAAACGCCTAATGATTGCAAGTGTTTGAATTATGATTGTGTTATGAGTTTGAATATAAAAGATGGTTGTTCGAAAAGGATCTACTAGGCTATGTGCTCACTCTTCCTTTCTTATTTTTTAGGAACAAGAACCTATGTAGCAATTGATTATAGATAGTTTTTAGAAAGAGTCTACAATATTATTTTTTTTTTATAAATTTTTAGGGCATGTTGCCCATAGTTTTTATGTTTTTCTACTGAAAAGTATTTTGAAGACTTCCACTGTAATTATTCGTTTTTTTTAAGAGTTTAGTACTCTCACTTTCTATTATGAATAAAATAGTTTGAATTTCTTTATTTCTTTTAAATTAGCCTTGATTTTATTGAAAGTTTTGTATTCTTGAATTTTGTACAAAGGCATGAGATATTGAAAAGAAAAAAACAAGTGTGTGTCGCTTGTAATGTAGCACCAGCCCGACCGACCGTTTTGTAAAGTTTACTGTCAAGAGAACGGTGGCAATGTACATTGCTTAAGAGATACGAGGGTTGGGGTGTTACACCATAGCAATGTTATCCCACTTCAATTGAGGGATAGGGAGTGGTTGTAACATTCCAGAGGGTTTTCTGCTTTAACTTATTGTCAAATTAAGCACTTGGAGACATACTTAGCCACGTTTCTCTTCATTCCTCTCCACCAGTAAGTCTTTTTGAGGTTCTGGTACATCTTGTCTCCTTCCGGATGCGTCGTGTATTTGGTCTGATGGGACTCATCCATGATGATTTTCTTACTTTGCCCATTTTGAGGTACACATATCCTCTCCCTGAGTCGTAAGGTATTTTCGTTGTCTATCCTGAAGTCAGGATGTTTACCTTGTATGATACCTTCCCTCAATCTAGTTAGCCACTTGTCTTGCTTCTGTTCCTCCTTGATCTGTTGTATAAGATCTAGTTGGCAAGACATATTGTAGAGGTAAGCTTCATTCTCATTAAGGGTCACTCCCAGTCTAAAGTCTTCAATTAGTTGGTACATCTGACCTTTCTCCTCTTCATATTTGTGGAGCTTCCTGCTCAATGCATCAGACACCACGTTGGCCTTCCCTGGATGATAGTGTAATTGGAAGTCATAATCTTTAAGAAACTCCATCCATCTCCGTTGCCTCAGGTTTAACTTCTTCTGTGTGTAAATATATTTAAGACTCTTGTGATATGAAAATAGGTTAAACCTTTCACCATAAAGGTAATGTCTCCAAATTTTCAAGGCAAACACTATGGCTGTTAGTTCTAGGTTGTGAATAGGATAATTTTTCTCATGGAACTTCAGTTGTCTAGAGGCATAAACGATGGCTTATTTCTCCTGCATTAAAATCGTTGCCAGCCCACTCAGTGAGGCATCAGTATAGAGAGTGTAGGGAACACTCGGAGTTGGGGTGGTCTAAACAGGTGCCGTAGTTAGCCTCGTATTCAGTTCCTGGAATGCTTGTTCACACTCCTTATTCCATTCGAACTTTTCCCCTTTTCTAGTCAACTTAGTCATGGGTCTTGCCAACTTGGAAAAGTTTTGGATGAACATTTTGTTGTAGCCAGCCAATCCAGGAAGTTTCTGATTTCTGTCGCTATCTTAGGTTGCTTCCAGTTCATTACTGCTTCTACCTTTTTCGAGTCTCTAACAACTCCTTCTGCTGATACAACATGACTAAGGAACTTGATCGTCTTCATCCAGAACTCGCACTTGCTATACTTGGCATATAGCTGGTTCCTCTTGAGGGTCTCCAATACGATCCTCAGGTGTTCTAGGTGTTCAGCCTCAGACTTGGAATAGATTAGGATATCATCGACGAATACCACCACAAACTGGTCAAGGTATTGTTTAAACACTCGGTTCATCAAATCCATGAAAGTTGTCGGGGCATTGGTGAAAACAAATGACATCACGGTGAACTCAAAGTGTCCATATCTGGTTCTAATGGTCGTCTTGTGGACATCCGACTCTCTGATCCTCAACTGATGATAGCTTAATCTAAGATCAATCTTGGAGAAATGAGTGGCTCCTTGTAGTTGATCGAATAGGTCGTCAATCCTTGGCAAATGATACTTATTCTTCACCGTTGCTTGATTCAGCTTTTGATAATCAATGCACAATCGCATGGAGCCGTCCTTCTTTTTTACGAACAATACTGAGGCTCCTCAGGGTGATTCACTTGGCCTGATGAACCCTTTCTCCCTGAGTTCGTCTAGTTGGGCTTTTAACTAAACTAATTCTACAGGCGCCATTCTATACAAAGGTATGGCTATAGGGTTGGTTCTAGGATGAAGTTCGATCTTGAACTCTAACTCTCTAGCTGGTGGTAGTCTGGGTAAGTCGTCTGGGAACACATCCTCGTACTCACTAACCACTACTAAGTCTTATATTCTCCCCAAGTTTTAGATTCTTCTTCAATAAGCTCCTCGAGCACACTTGTCTGCTTCAGATAGTTTAGCAAGGCTAGGGATGGACTTCTCGGTAGTCTCCGCATGTCCCCATTGATCTTAACGATTTCCCTAGAAGGTAGGGTTATGGTCACTCGTCTTTTAGGACAATCTATTTGGGCTTGGTACTAGTCTAACCAATCCATCCCCAATATTATATCATACCCATGAAAAGGTAAAGTACATAAATCAACTGTCAACAGTTTATCCCCAAACCGTAGGTTACAACTACACATTCTTTTTGAGGTTATTGTGGTCCTTATTGGTGTGGACACATTCAAAGATACAGGCAGTGTTTTTGTCATAAGTTGCAACCTATTGGCTAGTTCTTCAGAGATAAAGGATTTTGAGGCAACCGAATCAAATAACAATCTTACAGCAACAGTTACATTCTACTGTAGGGACTTGGTCTTCTTGGGCCTCAACTGCCAACATTCTGGCCTGGTTCTGACCACGATCCTGGTTCTGTGCCTGATTGGCATTCTGATTCTGAGGTTAGTCTTGAGGACAACCTCCTCCCTGAGTGTTCTGTGGTTGCTACTGTTTGGGAGCTTGGGTTGGTGCAGTCGGGCAATTTTTGGCAAGATGGCCCCTCTGCCTGCACAAATAACACAACCCCAGTCTCTTTGCTTGCTCCCTTGCCTCATCCTTATTTTGTCCTTGCCTCTGTGGAGCCTTACCATTTTTATGTTTCTTGTTGGCCCCTTGTTGGTCTTTCTCGTTTTCGGGCCACTTGTTATTTCCCCTCAACTGTTGTTCCCGGTCGAGTTCATGTTCCAGAATTAATGCTCGTTCTACATCTTCCTTGTAGGTTCGAAGGTCCAGTGCCATTATTGTTTTTCGAATCTCAAGCTTGAGACCCTGCGAAAACCTAATGGACTTCATTCTTTCTCCCCTGATTAAATATGGAGAAAACTTCGCCAACTCCATAAACTTTCTTTCATATTCGGTTACCATCAAGTCTCGTTGGCTCAGCCTAACAAACTCCTCCCGAATCTTTTGTAGCGTAGCTTTAGGGAAGAACTTCTCATAGAAATGGTCCTTGAATTTGACCCAGCTCATCATCTCAGTGTTGGTACTTGGGTCCAATTGTAGCATTTTCCACCATCCCTGGGTTGGTCCCCTAAAATGGTGTGTAGCTAAGGCCACTCTTCGTGGGTCCGTCACTTTTAGTACATTTAATAGCTCTTCCATTTCCTGGTACCAGTGGTTAGCCAAGATGCAGGTCTCAGTTCCTTCAAAACGTCGAAGGTTAAGCTTTTGCAAATCTATCTAGAGCTTCGTCTGGTTTGCATCCTCTTGATCAGCTTGGTTCCTCGGATGTTCTTTTGGTATAGGTGCTGGTGGTGGCACCAGAACAGGTTCAGGTGCTTACGGCTGTGGCACCGCTTGAGGAATCATCTATGCCAAATTCTTCTTCAGTTGGTTTAGTACTTGCTGAGACATCTCTGTCATCATCTCCTCCAGTCTGGCCTCAAGTCTTGTAGGCAGTCCCTGATTCTCCTATTCGGTCTCATCGGAAGTAGTTAATCGTGTGGCAGTTCTCTTTGCTCTAGCCATTTGCTATGAATTGAGCAGAGTGTTAGTACTTATCTAATGTTTGTTCTATTATGACTCTATATTCACGTTTCTAGGTTCTCAATCCATTCAGTGGCCTAAAGTTTTTCTTCTAGGTTCTTTTCATGCATGGGTACATGATTTGGTTTCAAAGCGAGTAAATAAACAACAAAACATGCTTTTCACACAATCAAACAGTTCACATTAACACAACAAAGTTCCAAGCTTCCACCTAAGCTTTCAGGTTCAAGTGCCCCATCCCACTTTACCCCTTCCACTTAGGCTTTCCCCCAGAACAGAGCTGCGCCCAAACAATTTTGCAAATTGCTCGATAACTATGGTTCCCGAGCCCACTACACCCAATTGCCCCATCCCAATTGAGCATAGAGAAACCCGTTCTGCCATAGCCACCGATCATTCACCATACATGGCCCATCATTCTTCGAGTCCAGGTCTCCTTCGTACCCTCGAACTTCTATGCACCTCATCCTACATAGAAACCAAAAAGTACAGAAGCTTCTCAGTCTTGTGTCCTGATCAAACAATTTTCACACGAGTTTTAGTCTCTAGCTTATGTCTTAGAAATTTATGCTTTTGATCCACTATGCCATTCATGGCTACACCCTAAGGTCATTTCCTAGACCTATGATTCACTTGGGTTGACTCACAACCTTTATCTTGTTAAGGTACTACCTTTGGCATCTTCTAAATTCTTGCCGTAATATTCCAACCTTCTAATTTTTTTTATATAGGAAATAGGGGCGTTCTTCAACTCAAACCATTCATATAAACTGGTGGGACAACCTCTAGATCAGACGGCGAGACCAAAGTCTACTTAGCAATAGTGCTTTCTAGGGTGGGATAACCCACCTCCCTTTTAATGTTTAGCTTTACTCGAGACAAGACTTAGCCACTATCAGCTCAACTTGCAGTCTTTGTATCCAAACAAAACATTTCAAAATATTTATTTCCTTTTTGAAAATACTTTCTAAAAATGTTTTTCAATTTCATAACAGAAGGTAGGGCATTCTAATTCTAAGTAAAACCCTAATTTTGAGTTTCTAATTCTTGCAAAGCAACTAATACTTTGACTTTTTAATCCTAGCCCAACAACATGTGTTTAGGCTTGTCTTTCTATTTCTAGCCCAAGACACCTAAAGTCTAGGCTTTGATACCATCTTTGTAACACCCCGACCCCCGTACATTCATTTGGACTTAACCATTTGTGGACATAACCACTATTGCATCCGCAGTCATAACAACTGTTGAAACAATGGACTTAACCATAAGTCGGGTCCTATGTTACTTTACAAGTGACACACACTTGACTTTCTATTCCCAATATCCCATGCCATAAAACCTAAACAAGGCTACATTATAAGAGATAAAAAGGAATTCCAAATCTTTATTAAATCATAAAAGAAAGTTTACACTTTTAAATAAAGAAAACACAACGGAAATTCTTAAGATTTGGGCAACATGCCCTACATGGAAAAATAAAGAACCCTAAAAGGTAGACGTTCCACATTCTTCTTCATAAGATCAAATACCTGAAAAATGTTAAAGGAAGGGTGAACTAAAATGTAATACCCCAGAATTTTGTCAAATAATTTAAAATAAATAAAATAAGTTAAATGAATTAATTTCAAAGATTTTAAGAAATTTTGGATGCAAATTGTGGGTTGGCACATGAAAAATAAAATATATTGGAGATATAATAAAGAATTAGGCAAATAAGACATTAATTTGATAATTTAATGAAAATTACAGTTTAGTAGAATTAATTATGAAATTTAAGGAGTTGCTTAAGAAATAAATAGAAATAAAGTATATACACATATTGGGTAATATGTGTATGAATAAGGTGTGTGTTAGCATAATAAATGTTAATACTACATATTATGAGAATATATACATAGACAAATTTATATAATTAAATAAAAATGTAGTGTACATGTATTTATTAAAAATAAATAAAGCATTATGTAAATATTAGTGTATAATTACATAAATTATTATCTGAAAGTGAAATATGAAATAAAAATACATGAAAATAAAAAATGTGGATTATTTAATTATTAGCATTAAAAATATTAAAGAAATAGAAATATATATAATCAATACAATATTAAATAATTAGAAAGGGGAAAATATTAGCAAATCATCAAAATAGAAGGGAATATAAAAGAACATCAAGTTTTTATCAATTAGGAAGTGTCTAATTAGCTAAATTTCGAATGATAGCAACTTAGAATAGTGATTTTGGTATTAGAAACACGATCCAACGGCCAAAAACGTAAAATCCATCCGATCCAAGATCCAACGGCCACGATAAAGACCTTATCGAACGCCCGGGTGCACCGAATCACCAAAATCCGACAGTCCACAATCAATCTGCTCGATCCAACGATTCAGATTTCATCCGCCTAATCTCGATCGCAAAAATGAGTACTGCGATCGAGGAAATTCGACGGATCACGATCAACCTGCCTGATCTCAATCGCGAACCGAGTACTGCGATCGAGGAAATCTGACGTTCTAGATTTCACTCGTCTGATCTCAATTGCGAATCCAGTGCTGCGATTGAGGAAATCTAACGGCCGACGTTCCACCCGCCCGATCTTGATCACGAACGGAATCTCGAGGATGATCCGACGGTCTAGATCCGAGGCTCCGATTAAATACGAAATAAAATCACGAAAAATATTCGAAAAATTCGAAAATTGGTTTCTAAATTTCCAAAAATTTCCAAAAATTCACTTTCTATTTTCCTATGCTTGGGGGGCACGGAATTCTAAAGAATTAGCAAGTTTCCTACAAGATAACACCACAAACTTGCCATTCTCTATCCTTTTGAACTCTATATAAACACCCCCTATGCTCACAATTCATCTCATCCCAATTCAAGAGCATACTAGTCCCTCTTGACTCTCTCTAGCCTTTTTCTTGGCAATCCCCTTAGTTCTTGAGTGATCTTGAACTATTCTTGAGTGTTCTTGAGTGTTTGGAGGCCTTGAAGTAACAAAATTCTGCCGGATTTCAGAGACATATAGAAGGGACGTATTTAAGGTGGAAGTGACTTTTAACTTCTACTTCTTTATTTTAATTTGAATAAGTCTTGCATGTGTGATGATGTTTTGAAGATGATTGATTGAATATATGTTTTAATATACATGCCTTATTTATTTGATGCATACATGTCGTGCATGTTTAAAAATTAAGAATATTGATGCATGTTATACATGAATTGTACCATAAATAAATATTTAATGATGAATGTTTTGTGTATGTTGCATCGATGGTTTAATCCGATATTATGTGTTTTATCACTAAGGAAAGATTAAATAATGATTCAATCCACATACCGACGCGATGATGGACTTGCATAGTGTCATCGTGTGTGTTCCAGCCCCGAGCCGGCTTGCCGGTTTACCATTGACGATTTCGAACTGGGTTTCCAAGAGTGATCCCACTTCATAGATATTGAGGTTTGAGTTTTTGTTTGTCACTTTCTCTCCCCACGATGTGGAACACAAAGATTAAACTCTTTCGGTCCGAATGTCAACTATAAACAAGAAATTTGTTTGAATTGCCTAATGTACAAAAGTGTTTGATATGCTTGGTTTGTTTGAATTGAAATAATGATTTAGATGTTCAGAAAGATCCATTAGGCTATATGCTCACCCCTTCCTTCTATTTTTCAGGTAATTGAATCACATGAAGACCATGAATATTAGTTAGGCTCTTTTGTTTAAAAAGTTTCTAATTTTTATGTAAGGGCATGTTGCCCAAATTTTAAGACTTCTGCTATAATAATTTTTTTAAATCAAATTATATACTCAATTTTATTTGATTAATTGAATTTATGAATTTTAGTTATTTCTTTTATTATTGCCTTATTAAATTCTTAAATTCAAGTTATGTTCTGTCAAATAAAGTTAAGGCATGAAATAATTGAAATAGAAAGAAAGTCAAGTGTGCGTCACTTGTAAAGTAACATGACCCAACCCGCCAATTGGTTAAGTCCACTGTCGAATAATGGTGGTTGTCCAAAACTCAAGGAATGTGGCGGTTGGAGTGTTACATAAAAGTTCAGTGGATCTTAAACAACTATTTTCATATTCAAAACATTAACACATCCACAATTCAAACACTAGTACAAATTAGGCGTATCAATCATCAATTTGTGTGAAGTTGTGTCTTAGAACAAAATAGTTTCTTAACCCTTGATGTTCTTCACTAAGTGCCTCCTTCGAGTGAAACGTGACATTACCAAATTTCATTGGACCTTGGAACTTAGGGACTCTTACCCACCAACCAAGCACTTAGGTCATAAACCTTATAAACAAATCATAAGAGAAGAACACCCATAGTGTTACTTAAACAACTATGATGGTACATAGTTAAAATCACCATAATTTGATATTTTAATCTCATAATCATGAAACATAAATAAACTATCATAATATTGCATTAAATTGCAAAAATAAAAACAAAAACGTTGCATGTACATAATCATGCATCAAACGTATAGAAAAAAAAAACCTAAACATGATACTAACATGAATAACATTACTAATGCACGATATTAGGTAGATAATCAGATCTGAAACGTTCATGAATGATAAATGAAAATTGAAAGGAAACATAAAAGAAACTTCAACAAACAAATCATCAAGATTGAGCATGCTAATGGCTTGAATATGGAAAAGAGTTTAAGAGGGCAACTTCCACTTCGAATGATGCTTTCTCTAAAATGCAGCAAAGGTTCCCCCAAGCTTTGACACTTCAATTTTCAGCAAAATAACTCTCTAATGATCACTAACTACTAAAACTAAAAGTCTTTCCTTAGGTACAAAGAAGAAGTCAAAATGAAGAAGAGAAAGAAGAAGGTTTGAGAACACAAGAGAGACGTTTTCACTTGCTCTTTGGAATGAATGATTTGTGAACAATGAGAGGGGGTATTTATAGTTTTTCAAGCATGCTAAGGGAATTCATAGGGCAGCTAGGGTAGCTCTCCACCTTTGGACAAGTTTCCAAACACCAAAGATAAGACATGGTAAGTGTGCATAGTCTAGCATGTGTGCATATCTTCCTTGTGGGCCACTAGTGGTTACTTCTAATTCAAAATCAGAGATTAAAATACTTCTAGAACCTTTCCCATTTCATTCTAGATGTCCCATATTGAGGAAGAATATTTTCTTAGCACATTCTCCTTTTTTTTTATCTTGCTTGCTTATCAAATAACCATATACATGGAAGCTTTCTTTCTTCCCTTTTGAACATCCAGCTGATGGTGTACAATATCAAACCATGAGATACACACAATCACATGCTGATATTCAAATCTGATCTTCAAGGAAACTTCTTAGCCTAGGCATGAGCAAAGGTGGCGTTTTCTTCATGGAAATAATCTTTGTAGGCACATTTTATGGTCTAGAAACTTCTAACCTGGATGTGACACATGTGCATGCACACACACACACACATAGAGGTTGGTTTTGGCTTAATTGGCAACATGGTGTACATGATCACAATGTGGTGTACATGAAATCATTCTTTCATGAATTTTTATGGGTGACGCCTCTGGTGGGTGTACTGAATCATCAATGTGGTGTATGAGATCATTTTACATGTGTTCAAGTTAGAGAAGACATCCCAAGGTGATTGGGTAGGGTGAAGGTGTACAGGATCACGGTGTTCCACCCATGTGACTTGCACATGCTTTGGGTAGCCATGTCTTCATGGGTTCACATGAAATTAAATAATTTAAATATCTCCTTATTCATAAGGGATTTAGGTGTAGAACCTATAGTTTGGAATCACATGATCAAAACCTAAATTTTAAAGTACAATTTGGTCGACGTGATTTTCTTCCGAAACTTTCCTTATTTGGAACCTACCGAATGCATTAGGCAAATGAAAGTTCAAACCTTGGCCAATTGGTTTGATTTTTGGATATGTCATGTGTCTTGTTAGTGTATGCCATCCC
>JAJIYU010021374.1:0-10080 GCA_030144865.1 Tinospora cordifolia | reverse complement strand
ATTTCTTATACTATTGCCTTATTAAATTCTTAATTTTAAGTTATGTACGGTTAAATACGATCAAGGCATGAAATGACTGAAATAGAAAGTCAAGTGTGCGTCGCTTGTAATATAACACCGGCCTGGCCTGCCGTTTGGTTTAGTCCACTGTCAAGAAAATGGTGGATGCGTCCAATGCTTAATGATACGGGGGTTGGGGTGTTACAGCTAAACCAAGCAACAGTTAAAAATAAGTATCCCCTATTGAGGATTGATAACTTGTTTAATCAATTGAGGGGAGCCACTCATTTCTTGAAGATTGATCTTAGGTTGGGTTATCATCAGTTGAGAATTAGAGAGTCCGGCATATATAAAGTTGCCTTCAGAATGAGATATGGACACTTTGAATTCACCATGATGCCCTTTAGATTGACCAATACCCTAGTAGCATTCATAGATTTGATGAACCGAATGTTTAGATAGTACCTTGACCAGTTTTGTGGTGGTATTTGTGGATGACATCTTGATTTACTCTAAGTCAAAAGCTGAATACTTAGAACACTTGTGAATAGTGTTGTAAACCCTCAAAAGGCACCAATTATATGCCAAGTTCAGTAAGGGATGAAGACAGAGAATACTCCAAGACTTATCCAAGCTAGTAGAACCTATGACCAAGCTAACCAGGAAGGGAGTTAAATTCAATTGGGTTGAGAAGTGCAAACAATCATTCAAAGAACTGAAGAAAAGATTAACTACGACCCCTATCCTAGTCACTCCAACCCATGGTGTTACCTTTACCCTTTATATTAATGCTTCACTGAGTAGATTGGGAGCAATATTGATGCAAGGAGGACAAGTAGTTGCTTAGTAGTCGCTTCTGCCTAGCACCAATTAAAGTTCCATAAGAAGAATTACCCTACTATGACCTAGAGTTAGCAACCATCATGTTTCCCTAAAAATTTGGAGACACTATCTTTATGGTGAGAAGTTTGATCTCTTTTCTAATCACAAGAGTTTAAGTACATCTACACCCAGAAAGAGTTGAACCTCATGCAATAAAGGTGGATGGAGTTCCTTAAAGACTATGACTTCCAACTATATTACAATCCAAGGAAGGGCAATGTAGTGGCTAATGCCTTAAGTAGGAAGTTCAACAAATAGGAGGAAGAGAAAGGCCAGATGTACCACCAACTAATTAAAGACTTTAGGCTAGGTGTGACTCTAAATGAAAAACAAGCCTACCTCTACAACATGTCTTGACAATCAAACCTCCTACATCAGATTAGGGAGGAATAGAAGCTAGACAAGTAGCTTATTAACCTGATTGAAGGAGTTACACAGGGTAAGCATATTGACTTCAGATTGGATGCTGAGAATACCCTAAGACTTTGAGATAGAATTTGTGTGCCTCAGAATGGACAAAATAAGTAGGCCATATTGGATGAAGCCCATCAAACCAAGTATACGATGCATCCAGGCGGCGACAAGATGTATCAAAACCTCAAAAAGAACTACTAGTGGAAACGAATAAAGAAGGATGTAACTAAGTATGTTGCCAAGTGCTTAACTTGTTAATAAGTAAAATCAGAATACTAGAAACCCTTTGGAATGTTACAACCACTCCCTATCCCTAAATGAAAGTGGGGTACATTGCCATGGACTTTGTTAGTGGTTTGCCCAAGAACCAGAAAGGATAAGACACTATTTGGGTGATTGTGGATTGTCTCACGAAAGTGGCTCATTTCTTGCCAATTAGATCCATAAACCAAATCAATAAGCGGGGAGAATGGTATGTGAAAGAAATAGTAAAGTTGAATGGCGTGCCCAAAAGAATAGTGTCTGATCAAGATTTTTGCTTCACTTCTCAAGTATGGCAGAGTCTACAGAAGGAGTTGGGCACCAAACTCATCATGAACACTGCTTTTTACCCTTAGACAGATGGGCAGTCTGAGAGAGTCATCCAAACCTTAGAGGACATGATGAGGTCTTGTGTCCTTGACTTTAAAGGGAACTGGAGCAAGTACTTACACTTATCGGAGTTTGTGTATAAGAACAATTATCAGACAAGTATTAAGATGGCTCCGTTTGAAGTTCTTTATGGAAGACCCTGAGATCACCAACTTGTTGGGTTGAACTTTAAGATCATTACTGATTGGGCCAGACTTGGTGGGAGAAATGAATAATCAAGACAAACTGATACGAAAGAAGCTGGCTACAACTCATAGTCATTAGAAGAGCTATGCTGACAAAAGAAGGAGACCCCTAGAGTTTCGAGTGGGTGACAAGGTAATTCTAAGGATAAGTCCTCAGAAGGGCATCAAGAAGTTTGGATTTAAGGGAAAACTATCACCCAGATTTGTTGGACCCTTTGAGATAAAGAATCGGAGAATGTGCTTACGAGTTGGATCTACCAAACCGAATGACCTCAGCTCACAATGTGTTCTACGTATCGATGCTGAAAAAGTATGAACTAGATCCCTCTCACATTATCTACTGGGAAGAAGTAAACATCCAGAATGATGCTTTGTATAAGGAAGCGATAGTTAGAATCCTTGATCATAAGGTACATAACCTGAGAACTAAGTACATTCCCTTTGTTAAGGTAGTGTGGAAGCATCATGGAATGGAAGAAGTAACTTGGGAGTTGGAAAGCGAATGAAAACCAAGTACCCACACTTATTCATTAGGAATCCCTGAATATGTACAAATGTTGAAGATGAAATTTTTCCAATGAGGGTAGGTTGTAATACCCTAAAAAATGTATATGAAATGATATGAAATGATTGAATTATAAGGATAAATGAGACTAATTCATTTCAAGGATCAATTAGCCAGTTTAATTACTCAAAAACCCCTCAGGGGAGTGAAATGGAAAAACAAAAATGAAATGAAATGAAATAAATCACCCAACTGATCAAAGCATCCGAAATTCATTTCATTTGTCTTATTAAGGGTTCATTTGCCTAATATGTTTTAGTGCAATTTAAATTAGGAAGCAAAATGGAGAGATCCTTAGCCAAATAGAAGTTATGAATTTTTATTGATTTTATGGAACCCAAAAATATGTGCCAAGGGCCAGAAATACTAGCAAAATGAAAGATATGAATTTTTATTAAATTCATGTGGACCCAAAAATGGGTGAACACCCCTAAGCATATGCAAGTCACATGGGTGATGATAGCAACATGACATGATCATATAAACCTTAATCTTAGCATACACCAAAAACGTCCCAATAAAGGAACCCTAGTTGTTTTAGAAATGTGCTCATGTGGATGATCATGTACACCCTAAGTGCATGCACACTAGAATGTTTCCTTTTAGCAAATTAATCCTAGTCACCCCCTTTGTGCTCAACTTAGTAGAATAGAAAGTTTCCATAATTAATTTGTGAAACCATAAAGATTCCATGAGATATGGCCTTGGCTGGTGCGCACCAAAGAGGGAATCCAAGAATAGAAAGTTGTCTCATGCTCACATATGGCGCCAAGATTACCACCTAGAAAGTGTCCAAAATGGCCCCCATTGAGGGCACACCCCACAAGGGCCTAGATTAGAAATTTCAAACCATGATCATGTGTCCATCAAATTTAGATCATGTACACACCAGCCATGCTCAATGTCTAAAGAATAGAAATGGGAAAGATACCATTCCTAATTGTGGCACCAAAAAGAAAAGAAGAAGGTTAAGTGAAGAGTTGGTGATTTAAAGAGATATAGAAAGGTTTCCTTCACTTAGACTTGTCTAACAAACAAAGGAAAATCAGAAAAAAAAATGTTTCCTTGACAACACAATAGCACCAAAAATAGGACTTGCAGAGTGTCAAAATTGACCTTACTGGGTGAGTACTCACAAAAGAGAAGGAAAGTTGCTTTGTCTCTTAATAGGAATGACCATCAGCTAGGAAAGATTCTTTCTCACAATATTCCACTAAGAATGACGCCCTAATCAAATTTTACAAGTATTCTAAACCTCTTTTGTGATCACACAAAGTAAACAAAGAAAGATTCAAAGATTGTGCACATTAAGCTACAGAAGCCCTAATATCCACTTACCATTTCATTGCACACAAGAGTGGAAACAAATCAGCCACTTACCCAAGACGTTTCATGTGTGAGATTACCCAAAACATCCCCTAGGTGCTCATGAAACCCTATATAAAGCCCCCTAATGCTCTCATTCTTCATTGTCCCAAACCAAGAGCGTACTAGTCCCTCTTGACTTTCTCTAGCACTTTTCTTGGAAACTCCCTTAGTTTTTGAGTAATCTTAAACTATTCTTGAGTGTTTTGGTGCTTGATTGAGTGTTTTTGAGTATTCTTTTAGTGCTAGACGTTGGAAGGAAGGGGAAGCTTTGCCGGATTTCAGCCAAACTAGCAATTGAGGTGGAAATGATTTCTAAAACCTCCATTTTACTTGTTTAGTTTAATACTATGTTCATGTATGCCTGATTTTAGTTAAGTATGCACAATTAGCTTTGAAGACCATGTTTAGGTTTATTTTAAAGTATGATGCATGCTATGTGTTTTTCTTTCATGCTTTGATTGTTGTTTATGTGTTAAACATGCTGAATTTATTTTATCTATGATTCATGAGTATGAGGTTAATTAAAAGATCTTGAGATTAGGAACCACGTTTTGTCATAATGAACAATGGTCACTGTGGGTGCTCTTTACTTGTGATTAGTTCACATGGCTCAAGTCCAAAATACTTGGAATATGGGTAAGACCTTAAGTTCAATGAATATGACAAAAGAAATGTCTTTTCACTCTAAGGAGGTATTTTGATAAGAACATCAAGGGCCTTGAAACCCTTTCAGTCTAATCTACAACTATAAACAAAATAATGTTTGAAACACTTAATGTTTTACGAGTGTTTGAATTTGAATGTGTTGTTAGCCTAAATTAGTAATTTGGTTGTTTGAAAAAGATCTATTGAGCTATGTGCTCACCCTTCATCTTTTATTTTTTAGGGATTTAAATTACATGAAGACTTTGATATTAGATATGTTCTAATTTTAGAAAGTTTTTATATTTGAATGTAAGGGCATGTTGCCCAAATTTTGAATATCAATAATAAAAGACTTTCGCTGAATTTAATTTCTTTTATCAGTTTGAGTTATGTACTCTCTTTTATTAAATCAATAAAGATTTGAAAAGTTTTCTTTTATCCGTTATGTAATTGCCTTATTGAACTTTGTGTATAAGATTTGGGTTAAGTACTCTTGAATCTCAATGAGGCTTGGGATAAAAAGAATAAGAAGTTGAAGTTGAGTTGTGTACTTGTAATGTACTACCGACCTGGCCCACCTTGTGATTAAGTCCAATTGAAAGTCTCGGGGGTCCGGGTGTTACTAACAACATCACCTTTGACTCAAAATGCCCATATCAAGGACTAAAGGCTATCTTCTGGATTTTTGCTTCCCTGATCCTCAATTGGTAATAATTTGACCTCAAATCAATTTTGGAGAGGTAAGCGACTCCCCTCAATCGATCGAATGGGTCATCTATCCTGGGCAAAGGATACTTGTTCTTTATGGTCTGTAATACCCTAAATTCTCTACACTCAATTAAATGAAATTTGTCATTTATTCAATGAAATTTGGGTGCAAAATGAAAATGGCTTCATTTCAGGGCTAAATTTGACAGGTTCCGAAATTCTCATTTACTACCCCTAGGGACCCAAAACAACTTGAAATGAAGTAAGGTGCAATAAACCAACTAATGGGACAACATATCCAAAAATTAGAATAATTGATCAAGGTTAAGGTTTTCATTTGCCAAACACCCTTCAGGGGGTCCAAATTAGGAAAGTATTGGCATTTAGGGTACTTCAAGGGATCGAAATGACCTAAAATGAAACAGAATGATATGAACTAACAAAATGAATGAAATATCCAAAAATTAGAAAAATTAACCAAGATTTGGATTTTCATTTGCCTATTGACCTTAGTGGGTCTTAAATAAGGAAAGTTTTTGAGGAAAAATTACCTTAGGCGAAACTGTACCTTAAAATGTGCATTAGGTTCATGTGATTCCAAAACTATAGATTATAAATCATAATTCCTTTTAAATAAGGAGATATTAATTTTTATTTAATTTTTGTGAACTCATGAGGTCATAGCCACCCCTAACATATGCAAGATACATGGGTGGAACACTGTGATCATGTGCACCCTACCCTACCCAATGCTCCATGGGACGTGCCCATCATTTGAATTCATGAAAAGTGATCCCATATGCCATACAATTGGTAATGTATGCCCACACCTACCCAAGGAATGAGACGTCCCATAGGAATTGGAAAATCCAAGAAGAGTGATTCCATGTAAACCATACTTCATCATGTATGCTGTGCCCCATTTGTGCTAAACTGACCCACATGTGTGTGTGTGTGTACACATGTGAACAACCCAAATTAGATGGGTTTGAAATCTGAATCATGCATCCAATAGCCCTAGCCGTCCCATGCACATAAGTCAAGAAACCAAAATAGAAACTTCCTTTTCTCCCCTTTTGGCGCCAACTCATGGGTGTACACTAAAGCGTGCACCATACTTGGAGTTTGAATTATTTAGTGAGTTTCTTTAAGTTTAGATTTTCATATTAGACTATGCTATAGTGTCCCTTCAAGTTTGATTGCATAATCCCCTTGCTTGACGCCCAAGTATAGAGAAATAACAAGCATTCTATGTGTGTTGGTGTGATGAGCAAGCAAGGGAAACAAATACAAAAGTTTTATGAGCAATATCCTATCTAAAGGAGGACGTCCCAACTGAGATTAGCATGATTCTAAGTCTGAAAATATTCTCTAATAATAATTAAGAAATAGGCTAGAGAATCAAATATTAGCTCATGACAATTTGGCAAGCTTAAGTGAGCCCATAAACACACTTGCTCTATTCAAGCCTAGCCGTCCACCTTGGTTTGAAAAGTTGCCCAACTTTGTGAGCTTCCCAAGCTGCCCTACATGTCCCTTAAGTACTCATGAACACCTATAAATACCCCCTCTTGCTCACATTTATTTCATCTCAATGCAAAGTTTTGACACTTCCCTCTTTGCTTGTTCTTACCCTCTCCTTGGTATCTCTTCTCACTTCTTTTTTCTTTTGTGTTTATAAGTGAGAAGCTTCAATTTTACTAATATAATGAGTTGATTTGAGTGATATTTTTGGTGTTTGGAAGTGTTGAGACATTGGGGAACCCTTGCTAAATTTGGGAGAACAACGATTAAGGTGGAGGGGATTTCTTAAACTTCTACTTTGCCCTTTCAAATTTCTGGCATGTTCATGCTTATTTAAATTCTAACTTTCTGCATGTCTTATTTTAGTTTCAACATGTTTAATCATATTTTAATTTTAGTTTAACATGTTTTTACGTTTTAATTACTCACGAGAGCATGCCATACCCAGAATCCATGTTTAGTATTTAATTCAATGTTTCAAGCATGCTATGTAATGTTTTCACGCTTTCTTGGTTATTTAAAATTCTGATATTTATATTTTGAATTTCTTTTATGATTATGTGATTCTTAAATATAAGAAATTGAAGATAAGAACCACGTACTGTCATAGTGACCTGTATGGGTGAAATGGGTGTTCTTAACACATGCTTCAAGTGTGTGGTTGCGGGGCGCAACTAAGAGATACTTGATATGTGGCATCCAATAGAAAGTGACAAAGAAATGTCTTTCCACCCTAAAGAAGGGTATCTAAATTAAGAACATCAAGGGAGTAGAACCTCTTTCAGTCTTAACGTCAACTACAACCAAAAAGTTGCTTGAATCACTTAATGCATGAAAGTGTTTGAATTTGGATGTGCAATTGATTTGAAATAGTAACTTAGTTGTTTAATGAATAATTTACTGGGCTATGAGCTCACCCCTTCCTTTTTTTTTAGGAATTTGAAATGCATGATCAAGCTTGCTAAGGAATTAGAAAGTCTATTTTTGGAAAGTTTCTATGTAAAGGCATATTGCCCAAATTTTGAATAAAAACTTCCACTGAATTTTTGTTTTAAATTTTGGAGTTATGTAGTTTTTCTTTTGATTATATGAATTCAATAATGTATTTCTTTATTTAATTTTGAATAAATAAAGAGTTTGACGTTTTCCTTTATTCACTTGTATTATCTTGTTATAAATTAAACTCAATGGAAATGTATTTATGAGTATTTCAATAAGTGTTAGAATAAAGGAATTGAAATGTAAGTTGTGTACTTGTAAATGTAACATAGGATCTAACCCACCTTGTGGTTGAGCTCAAACCTATTTCTAGGGGGTTGGGATGTTACAAAAGTGGTATTGGTGCCTAGGCTTCAGGTGCCTTGGGCTAGAATTGGAAAGTCAGTCAGTAGCTGTTTGACTAGAATTAGAAACTCAAATTAGGGTTTCACTTTGAATTGAATTAAATCTTGAATCCCTTGGGCTGGCATTAGAAAGTCAATTAGTGGCTGTTTGACTAGAATTAGAAACTCAAATTAGGTTTTTACTTTGAAATGAATTAAATCTTGAATGCCCTACTTCCACTTTGAAATTGAAAAACATTTTAGAAAGTGTTTTCAAAAAGTAAGAATATGTTTCTAAAATATTTTTTTGGATTTAAAGACTACAAGTTGAGCTGATAGTTGGTAAACTTTGTCTCGAGTAAAGCTAAACATTGAAAGGGAGTTGGGTTATCTTACCCTAGAAAGCGTGGTTGCTAAGTAAACTTTGGTCTCGCTGCTAGATCTGGAGGTTGTCCCACCAGCTTGTGCGAGTAGTCTGAGTTGAAGAACACCTTTACTTTCTATAAAAAGAAAACTAGAAGGTGAAAAATTGGGGCAATGAATCGAATAGAAGTTGAAAAAGATGCCAAAGGTTGTATCTTGGCCAAACAAAGGTTGTGAGTCAACTAAATGAAACCTTAGGTCCAAGGGAAAGACCTTAGGTAGAAACGTGGTGTAGCCATGGGTGGCACAGTGAATCAAAAGCATAAATCTTTAGGATATAAGCTAGAGATCGAAACTTGTGTGAAAACAAAAAATTTTTCGATTAGGACATGGGACCGGGAAGCTTCTATATCTTTCGATTTCTATGAAGTTTGGGATGCATAGGAATTCAGGGTTATGGAGGAAGACTGGACTCAGAGAATGATGGACCATGTCTGGTGAATGATCGATAACTCTGGCAAAACGGGTTTCTCTATGCTTGCTGGTATGGGACGGTGGAGTATAATGGGCTTAGAAACCTTAGGTATTGAGCAATTTGCGAAATTGTTTGGGTGCGACTCTGTTTTGGGTGAAAGCCTAAGTTGAAGGGGGTAGAGTGGTATGGGACACTTGAACCTAAAAGCTCAGGTGGAAGCTTGGAACATTGCTGTGATAGCTTGATTATATGATTGTATGATATGCATGCTTTACTATTTATTTGCTTTGAGACCAAATCTTGTACCCAAGTGTTAGCAACCCCGCAAGTGTACGGGAGCGTAGTACTAATACCGGTTAGACCGGATATCATCCTCAGGGAAAAAGTATTTGTTTGTGTAAGTTAAAGCCCAATATAGCGTTGGTTTTAGTTTTATCAAGACATTCTATTCAAGTTGATAAGCAATTGTGTATACTGAATTCAAATTTCATAAAAACAGTAAAACTGAAAATAAATTGATTCGGTGACAATATGTAGAAGGACTGTTTGGGTTAGTAAACTCCTTTGTATGCTCTGTAACTTAATTTAAGATGACGGTGTACTAGCACTTTGATTACTGCACTTGTAATTAGGACCCTATCCCTAGGTGTTCTAATCATTCATTGATATTGTTTCTCGATACCCTCTTCCGAGGTGTTCGATCAACAATCCAATGGGTTCAAATAACGATTCCTATGCTATATCTCATAGATCCAGCCACAACCTTCCGATCAATGACCTGATCTAGAACTTTACTGTTATAAACTCTCACAATACCTCTCTCCCGAGATGATTCGATGATCTTGGATTCTCTACGCCTATGGCCAGTAAGCATAAAACATTAAGCATAAACAAATAAAGTAAAGTGCAAATAAACCATTGAAAATAATAAAAATCACAGTTCATACATTGGTGTCTACTACCCAAACAGTAAAATGA
>JAJIYU010021373.1:0-10086 GCA_030144865.1 Tinospora cordifolia | reverse complement strand
ACAACTCAACTCTTGTTGCTTGGGATGGTTTGAGTTGTGAGCATTGGGGGGTTTATATAGGCTTCAAAAGTGTGTAGAATGGCAAGTTATGGTGCTCTCATTGCAAGAAACATGCCAATAATTCAAATTTTTGTGCCCCCCAAGCATAGGAGAATAATAGGTATTTTTTTTGGAATTTTTTGGAGTTTAAAAACATTTTTTTCAAATTTTTGATGTGTTTTTATTAATTTAATTCAGATTTTCAGCTATTTAATTTGGAGCATTTAATCGGGACCGTAGGATTTTCCTCGAGTCGCGCGACAATCAAAGATGGGGTGGGCTTGATCAGGGCGGTCAGATTATCCTCGAGCGCATCAATCTGTTCGCGATCTGATGAACACGACTTTCTGGACCGTCAGATGATCCTCGGATACTGCATGCAGATCTTGATGGTGATCAGATAACGTCTTCAGAGCCGTCGGATGGTCCTCGGATACAGAGTGCGGATCGATTTCGCGATCACCGAAAGCCATATGGACCGTTGGATCTGGTTTGATCATTGATGCGCCGTCAGATTTTCCTTGATCAACGCATACCTTCGCAATTAAATTTAACGAATTCGCTGCACACCGTTGATCATCCTCGAGTTGCGTTTTCGGATCTCGTTCGCTATTGATGTCGTGCGCCTCGATCTGGACCGTTGGATCGATCTTGGTGATTGTAGACCATTAGATCTTGGTGATTCGGTGCTCCTGGACGTTGTTTAGGGCTTTGATCTCATTCGTTGGATTTCATAGATTCGTTTTGGACCGTTAGATCGTGTTTCTAATTACAAAATCACTTTGTAAAGCTTCTATAATCCGAATTTTAGCAATTACCCACTTTCTAATTGATAAAAATTTGATTTTCTTGTATAATCCCTTCTATTTTGATAATTTGCTAAATTTTTTCCCTTTCTAATTATTTAATATTACATTTATTTTATATATTTTCATTTCTTTAATATTTTTAATGCTATTAATTAAAAAATCAATATTTTTTATTTTCATGTATTTTTATTTATTTCATATTTTATTTTTAGGTAATAATTTATGTAGTTATACACCAATATTTACATAATGATTGATTTATTTTTAATAAATAAATTTATTTAATTATATGAATCTTTTTATGTACATATCCTCATAGTATGTAATATTCACATTTTTTTGTGCTACTATATTAACCTATATGTGTATTTATACTTTATTTTTATTTATTTCTTACCCAACTCCTTAAATTTCATAATTAATTTCACTAAAATTATAATTTTCATTTAATTATTCTAATTTTTATTATATCCCCAATATAAATTATTTTTCACGTGCCAACCCACCATTTGCACCCAAAATTTCTTAAAATCTTTGAAATTAATCTATTTGACTTTTTTTTATTTATTTTCCTCAAACTTATTTATCTTTAATTATTTGACAAAATTTTGGGGTATTACAAAGACCAAGTCACTTGGTCATGCTATCAAAGTTGTAGGCCAAGACATTGCTAAGCATGAGTTGATTGCAAATGTGCTAAGAGGATTAGGACATGAGTGTGATCTAGATCTACTACATCTCAAGAAGTATAGTATACATTAATGATCCATGAACAACGTATTAGTCAACTTAACACATCTTCACATATTAATTTGTCTAATAATTCTGCTAATCTTCCACAGTGTGATGTAAACTTTGCTATGCAAGGTGTTTTTCCAATAGAGGAAGAGGTCATGGAAGAGGTGTAATATCACAGAATTTTGTCAAATAATTTAAAATAAATAAAATAAGTCAAGTGAATTAATTTCAAAGATTTTAAGAAATTTTGGGTGCAAATTGTGGGTTGGCACATGAAAAATAAAATATATTGGAGATATAATAAAAAATTAGGCAAATAAGACCTTAATTTGATAATTAAATAAAAATTAGAATTTAGTAGAATTAATTATGAAATTTAAGGAGTTGCTTAAAAAATAAATAGAAATAGAGTATATACACATATAAGTTAATATGTGTATGAATAAGGTGTGTGTTAGCATAATAAATGTTAATATGTACATAGAATAACTTATATAATTAAATAAAAATGTAGTGTACATGTATTTATAAAAAAATAAATAAAGCATTATATAAATATTAATTTATAATTACAAAGGTATTATCTGAAAATGCAATATGAAATAAATAAAAATTCATGGAAATGAAAAATATAGATTATTTAATTATTAGCATTAAAAATATTAAGGAAATAGAAAAATATCAAATAAATGTAATATTAAATAAATAGAAAGGGAAAAATATTAGCAAATCATCAAAATAGAAAGGAATATACAAGAAAATCAAGTTTTTATCAATTAGGAAGTGTCTACTTGGCAAAATTTCGGATAATAGGAACTTGGAATAGTTATTTTGGAATTAGAAATACGATTCAACGATCAGAAATCTATCATCCGTAGGATCTGAGATCTCACGGTCACGATCGAAGCCCAAAACAGCGCCTAGGAGCACCGAATCACTGAAATCTAATGGTCTAAAATCAATCCATCTGATCTACGGTCCAATTTTGTTTCGTTGATCGCAAAAGTACAACAATCGAGGAAAATCCAACGGCCAGGATCCGTAATCTCGTTCTGATGATCATCGCACATGGAACTCGAGGATAATCAGACGATCGGGATTGATGGTGCAAAACGTAATCGCAAATCGGACCGCACACGATGGTCGAGGTCGATCTGACGGTCCATATCAAACTCATTTTCTCAGATCGCGACGTGCGTGTCTCGATGATCATCTGACGGCCCAAAAAAGCGCGTTCCATCAATCGCAAATCGAATACTGTGATCGAGGTTGATCGGACGTTCCAGATCTCACCCGGCTGATCTCAATCGCGAATCCAGTGTTGCAATCGAGGAGATCTAACGGGCAACGTTCCACCCGCCCGATCTTGATTGCGAACGAAATCTCGAGGACGATCCGACGGTTTAGATCCGATGCTCCGAATTAAATAACAAAAAATCCATAAAAAAAAATACTTCAAAAAAATTCAAAAATTGGTTTCTAAAATCCCAAAAATTTTCAAAAAAATCACTTGCTAATCTCTTGTGCTTGGGGGGCACGAAATTTTGAAGGATTGGCAAGTTTCTTATAATGAGAGCACCACAAACTTGCCATTCTATACACTTTTGAACTCTATATAAACACCCCGCATGCTCACAATTCATCTCACCCCAATTCAAGAGCATACTAGTCCCTCTTGAATCTCTCTAGCCTTCTTCTTGGCAATCCCCTTAGTTCATGAGTGATCTTGAACTATTCTTGAGTGTTCTTGAGTGTTTGGAAGCCTTGAAGTAACGGAACTCTGCCGAATTTTAGAGGCGTGTAGAAGAGACGCATTTAAGGTGGAAGTGACTTCTAATTTCTACTTCTTTATTTTAATTTGAATAAGTCTTGCATGTGTGATGATGTTTTGAAGATGATTGATTGAATGTATGTTTTAATATGCATGCTTTATTTATTTGATGTGCCATGAACATACATATTATGCATGTTTAGAAATTAAGAATATTGATGCATGCTATACATGAATTGTGCCATGAATAAATATTTATTGATTCATGTTTTTTATATGTTGCATCGATGGTTTAATCTGATATTGTGTATTTTATTACTAAGAAAAGATTAAATAATGATTCAATCCACGTACTGGCGCGATGATAGGCGCGGGGATAGACGTCATCGTGTGTGTTCCACCCCCCCTCTCCCCCGACCCGGCTTGCTGGTTTACCATTGACGATTTTGAACTGGGTTTCCAAGAGTGATCCTACTTGATAGATATGGGGTTTCAGTTTCCAATAGTGATTCTCTCTCCTAACGATGTGGAACATAGAGATTGACCTCTTTCGGTCCGAATGTCAACCATAAACAAGAAATTGTTTGAATCGCCTAATGTACAAAAGTTTTTGGTATGCTTGGTTCGTTTGAATTGAAATAATGAATTAAATGTTAGAAATATCCACTGAACTATGTGCTCACCCCTTCTTTCTATTTTTCAGGTAATTGAATCACATGAAGACCATGAATATTAGTTAGGTTTTTTTTTTTTCGAAAAGTTTCTAATATTTATGTAAGGGCATGTTGCCTAAGTTTTAAGACTTTCGCTGTAATAATTTTTTTTTAAATCAAATTATGTACTCAATTTTATTTAATTAATTACGTTTATGAATTTTAGTTATTTCTTTTACTATTGCCTTATTGAATCCTTAAATTTAAGTTATGTTCTGTTAAATACAATCAAGGCATGAAATAATTGAAATAGAAAGTCAAGTGTGTGTCCCTTGTAAAGTAACACCGGCCCGGCCTGCCGTTTGGTTTAACCCACCGTCAAGAGAATGGTGGCCGTGTCCAATGCTTAAAGATACGGGGGTTGGGGTGTTACAAGAGGACAGAGTGGAAGGTGACAAATCTATTGTTTGTTATGCCAAAAGCTTGGTCAAGGTGCTCTTAATTGTTACAAACACTTTGATCAATCGTGGAATGTAACACCCTGAGATTTTGTCAAAATTTATGGAAGATTTAAATTCAATTAAAATTTAAATAAAATTATTTAAGTGAAATAATCCATGAAATTGTTATAGAAATGATGTATAATTCGATGCATGAAAATCTCGACGAATTAGAACAAAAACCAAAATAATACACAAAATTCTTCCTTGATTACCTAGGTAATATTATGGATTACCGAGGTAGTGCCTCATTTATAGAAAATAGAAAATGCAAAGTGTACAGACTACTGTGGTAATGCAAGGAACTACCATGGTAATGCAAATGACTACCGCATTAATACAAATAACGACCGTGGTAATGTAGCTGATTACTATGCAGTGCAACTGTTATTGAGTGAAAAAAATAGAAACTATTCCATTTGCTCTAGAAAACTTCCCAAATGAATTAGTAACTTTTAAAATCAATACTTGCCATTATTTGGACGTGAGGAACATGTAAAGAAGGATTTTAGAAAGGTTTCTACATTGAAAACACTCCAAACTTGCCAATTCCTACCCATCAGAACTCCATATAAACCTTGCACCTCACACCATTCTCTTCATTGCAGCAAAAACTAGACAAGTTCTCTTCTTGCTCTCCTTGCATCCCTCTTGGCATCTTTTTCATTCTTTGGTTATTCTAAAGAGCAATTAGAGTAGTAGGGAGGTGGACTAATGGCATTTTGCATAAATTTTGTGTTAGAAGGTGTGTGAGCAACCAAGGAGATTTGAGGTGGAGGATCAAAAGGATTAGCGAGAGAAAGTGGAAATGATTTCTGAAGTTTATCTTATTATTATGATTCGAGTGTTATGTGTGTGGTTGTTTGCCTATCTCAAAAATATGCCATGATTATACATGCCATGCCTAGAAATGAATGTTTAGGTTCATATACTAATGATGCATGATTGTGATGATATGATCTATGTTATGATATGTTTTCCATGAATACCGTTATCTTGAATTTATCATGCTACTATTTATCACTAATGAAAGATTAAACAAAGATTCTAAGCACGTACTGGCACGGTGACAAATTTTTGTCATGAGTATTCCAAACGGGTATTTTCGAGATGTGAGCTGAAGGTTTGGATTTAACCCCACTTCATCAATGATAAGTTTGAAGGTCCAAATTTGACTTCATCCCCTAAATATGGAATACTGAGGCATAACCCTTTCAATTTTACCATCAACTGATAACAAATAGCGGTTCGAATCATATAATCTTTTGAAGTGTTTGTTATACATGTTCTATTTGATTTAAAATAATGAATTACATATTTAGAATGATCTACTAGGCGCGTAAGTTGACCCCTTCTTTTCTTACCTTTCAGGAAATTTTTTAACGGATGTTGTGTAGTTAGAGTTAAATTTTATTCATGAAATGCTTAAGTTGTGCATGTTAGACCTAATTTCCATTTTATGTTAAAGATCAATTTAATATAATAAATCTCAAGGGTTCTTGTGCTTCATGAATATTCAATTCAATTACTGATATTGATTTATTTTATCTAATGATTTCACATGTGCTTCATGAAATCTATTCAAGTGTTTGTCTCATAGAATTGGGACCGAAAGAAATAGAAATAATGTGACATCACCCACCATCCGGCGGCCCACGAGACATCTAATAAACAAGCACGTGATGCGAATGTGCTAGGACAATTTGGTCGGTGGAGGCAGGGTGTTACAAAGGTAATATTAGAGCCTTGGCAGTAGGTGTCTTGGGCAGAATTAAAAAGAGTTTACTCATTAGGTAAGACCTTTACTCATTCAAAAAAGATATATGTTTTCAAATATTTATTTTGGATACAAAGTTTATGAGTTGAGCTGATAGTGGGTAAGCCTTATCCTAAATAAAGTTAAACATTGAAATGGAGATGAGTTATCCTATTTTAGAAGGTTGGTTGTCAATCAAACTTCTGTCTTGCCATCCGACTGGAGGTTGTCCTACTAGCTCATACGTCAAAGTTGAAGGACACACTTATTTTCTACGAGAAAACTTGGAGGTGGTATTTAAGGGCAAGAAATATACTAAAGTAAAAAGGTAGTATGTAATATCTCACATCGGTCTGACATTAGAGTGATGCATGGGCTAAATGAGTAATTGTGAACCTTACTAGTGCAAAATGCTTTTGAAAAACTTAGGTTCACGTCTCGCCAAAGACAAAACCCTGCATCCAGTCAGTGGTGGATAAGGTGGGGACAATATTGGTATGTAGTGGGCCCAGGTTGTTACAAATGGTATTAGAGCCACTCTTTGTGTGATGGAGGTATGAGTCCTAAGAACAGGACTGCTCCCGAGGGGGGTAGACTGTAATATCCTACATCGGTCCAACACTAGAGTGATGCCTAAGCTAAATGAGTAATTGGGAGCCTTACTAGTGCCAAACGCTTTTGGAAAACTCATGTTCAAGTCTAACCAAGAACAAAACTCTGCGTCTAGTTAGTGTTGGCTAAGGTGGGGACAATATGGCTATGTAGTAGGCCCGGATTGTCATATAGTAACAAAGGTGATATTGAAAAATGGACAAAGTTTGTAGGATTCAACCAGATATTAAGGTCATAGGTCTAAAAAAGAGACCTTAGGTAAAGACTTGGGTGTTGCCGAGGGTGGCATAGTGGATAAAAAATGAAAACTTTTAGGACATAGGTTAGAGACTAAAAACATAAGAAAACAAAACACTTGATTGGTCGGGACATGGGATTGGGAGAATCATGTATCTCTAGTTTCTATGTGGTATGGGATGCATAAGAATTCGAAAAAATGGAGGAATCCTACACTAGAAGAATGACAGGCCATGTTTGGTGAATGGTTGATAACTTTAGAAGAATTTGTTTTCCTATGTTTGGCTGGTATGGGATGTTTAAGCATAATAGGGCTTGTGAGACCTTAGTTGTTAAGACATTTGTGAAATTGGTTAGGTTTAGTGATATCTTTGGGTGGAAGCCTATGTCGATGGGCAAGAGTGGTCTGGGATGCTCAAACCTAGAGGTACAAATAAAAGCTTAGAATTTTGTTGTGCTAACGTGAAACTATATGATTGCATGATTGAAATTCATGAATATATATATATATATCACATTCGTCTTGATTTTGAGACCAAATCTTGTACCTAACAACATTAGAGGGCTTTGAAACCCTCAAACAAAACCTAGAAGAATAAATTGATAGGTTGCTAAACAAGTCTAGAACCTAGAGACATGGATCTAGAGTCATGATAGCACAAACGAAACAAAAACCTGAGAAAATAGATACTAAAATAACTTTTGACTAGTATAGAATGGCTTGATCTAAGAGATATGCTACCAGGTCTACCATATCTAACGAGACTGAACCACGAGGACAAGGGACACAGACTGACATTTTTGAGGCTTAGATTGGTCTGTGGTGACTCTTAAAATGTTGATAGAAATCACCAGGAGGGTTACGAAGTAGATTATGAGGACACTGCCTCAAATGCTACCCCAGGTAGCGCCACAACCGTAGATATAGGAACATATTCCAATGTTGCACCCAATGCCTGTGCCCGAGGTCCCGACTCATTAGAGGGTACAAGAGGACACGAAATATAAGGAATAGAGATCCATGCTAATGGAGCTACAAATAACTTTACCCATCGTAGTTTGATGGCACATCTGATAGCATGACAGCTGACCACTAATACTAGGAGCTTGATGAACATCTGTATGTATTGGGGGCAACAAGTTCCCATAGAGTTGCACTGGCCACCCATCAGTTTAAGGGACCAGTTAAGAGTTGGTGGTGGATGCTAAAGGTAGATCCCAACACTAACGTTTAACAGATGAACTAGTAGGAATCTAAAAGAAGTGTTTTATGAGAAATTCTTCCCAAATGCTCCTCCGAAGAAGATGTTGTTTGAGTTCGTCAGATTGACCCAGAAAGATATGACTATAGCAGAATATGAGACTAAGTTTACCTAATTGGCCAAGTTTACCCCTAAACTAATCAGGGAAGAAAAGATGAAAGCCAACAGATTTGTGGAGGGTCTCAAGATCAAGATTCGAAAAGTGACAATAGAAATGGGCCTACGAATGTATAGGAATGTCGTGGAGAAGGCATTGTTATTAGAGCAAGAACCCAACTTTGAGCAAAAGTTGAAGAATGAAAATAAGAGGCGGCAAAACAACTACAAGGAAGAGGGTGGAAACAAAAAACACAGCACCAATCAAAATGGTGGTAATAAAGTGCCTCAAACTTGAACTCGACCCAACCAGAAAAAAGAAGAGTAGAGGGAACAGGCCAAGCAACAAGGGTTGTCTTATCATTGCAATCGGCCAGGGCATGTGACGAAGTCTTGTCTTGTCGAAGCTCAAGCTCCTTAACACCAATAACCACAAAACCATAATCAAGGCCATAAATAAAACCAGGCCAGAGTGTTTGTTGTTGCTGATGTTCCCAAAGATCAAACCCCTCAGTAGCGAAATTAGCAGTATGTTGAATAAACCATTAGGACGAGATTTAATTTAAATTGTAGTGTCCCAAAATTGTGACAAAATTATTGGATAATTTCAATTAGATGAAAAGATTTGAATAAAATAAATTTTGAGAAAACCATGATGAATATCATCGAATAGAAAAAATAGAATTTAAAATTGAAGTTCAACTTAGAACTACCCATATCCATTCCTCCCATACCAAATGACACTAGTAGAGTTGATTGAGTGAAAAACTTAGTTGGATAAGCTCCGAGAAAGAAGATAATCAAACCAAATGAATCACCATGGGGAGTTCTAGTGTTGTTTGTGAAAATGGATCCATGAGATTATGTGTCAACTATCAAAAGATGAATCAGAAGACAATAAGGAATAGCTACCCCCTTACCTAGGGTAGAGGATCTATTCAAGAGAGCCACTCATTTTTTTTTAAGACTAATGTGATCACCCTAGGTCTTATAATGTATACACGTCAACATGAATTTTAAAAATTAAAAATAAATATAAAAATGAGTGGAAACTTGTTTTTAATTATCATTATATGATATTTAATCAAGATAAAATTTATTAGAACATTCGGATAGCTAGAAACATGCGCGGAGTGTAAAAAAACAGGGTACCTTGCTGCCGACTGCGGTCCACAGATGATGACCGCGGTCCGTGAATGTGAAAACCCAGAAAAATGCAAACAAACTGTGGACCGCGGTCATTGATGGCCGACCGCGGTCAACAGTGGAAAAATTGCATGAACGAGAACTAGGTCACATTGGTGACCGCGGTCCGTGAAGTGCCGATCGCGGTCCGTAAAGGGGTGACCACGGTCCATAAAGTAAAGACCGCGGTCCATGAAGAGAAAACTGTCCAATGACCGAGGTCCAAAAAGTGTGACCGCGGTCCGTGTTCGGGTTATACATACTTTTCAGGCGCAGAATTCCTCATTTTTCACTGAAACTGCTTGGGATTGGAGAGGAGCAACGGGAGAGCGACTTTAAGGTGAGTTCTCTGATTTTCTTTAAGTTTCCTTTAAGTTTTGAGCTCCTCTAAGAGTATCTATCAATAGTTAGTGAATCAAAGTGATTAA